>JAODAL010021232.1:0-67556 GCA_025379985.1 Phyllomedusa bahiana | reverse complement strand
CTGCCTGTGGGAGTTCCCTATCTATATACCTGCCTGTGGGGAGCTGTACCCATATATATACCTGCCTGTGGGGAGCTATACTTATCTATATATATACCTGCCTGTGGGGAGCTATACTTATGTATATGCCTGCCTGTGTGGAGCTATACTTATCTATAAACCTGCCTATGGGAACCTATACCTATCTATACATCTGCCTGTGGGGACCTATACCTATCTATATACCTGACTATGGGGACATATAGCGGTAGGGGGGCCTCGAGCTGAGGTTTTGCACCCGGGCCCCTGAGTCTCTAGCTACGCCCCTGGATTTGGAACAGGATTTGAGTAGAAAGCAGAGAAAATACTGACCAGACTCCTTAACCCTTTAAGGTCTAAGCCTGTTTTGGAGTTAAGGACCAAGCCCTTTTTTTCAAATCTAACATGTGCCACTTTATCTGTGAATAACTTTTCAATACTTTTACCTATCCATGTGACTCAGAGATTGTTTTCTCATGACACATTGTGCTTTAATTTAGCAATTAATTTTGGTCTATAAAATCCTTGTTTAGGTGTGAAAAATATCGAAATTTTGTGAAAATTTGGAAAAATTTGCCATTTTCAAAGTTGAAAATTTTCTGTGTGCAAGACACATAGTCACACCAAACAAAATATAAATAATGAACATCTACCATATGTCTACTTGGTGTTGGCATGATTTTTTTAAACATCCTATTATTTTTTAAGACATTTGGGGGCTTTAAAATTTTGTAGCAAATTTTAAAATTTTCAAGAGAATTTGCAGAACAGATTTTTTTGGGAACCAGGCCACTTCTGATGTGGTTTTGAGGGGCTTGTATGTTAGAAACCCCCATAAATGACTCCATTTCAGAAACTACACCCCTTGACATAGTAAAAACAGCATTTAGGAAGTTTATTAACCCTTTAGGTATTTCACAGAAATTAATGACAAGTGAAAGTGAAATTTCAAAATTTTAACTTTTTTGCAGATTTCCGATTTTTGTTCATTATTCATTAGAAACCCGTAGATTTTACCAAGAAATTGCAACTCAGTAATGATTCTCCTTATTATGCAGTTTTTAGAAATATCCCACTTGTGGCCCATATGCGCTTTTTGACTCTTCCACAGGCCTCAGAATTGAAGGAGTACCTTCTTGTTTTATAATATTTTTCAGGCTTTATTGAGGTAGTGATGGGCAGTGACAGATGTGGGAACAGAAGTTACAAACTGTCTTTTTAACTGATCAGACAGCTATAACAATATGAGTGAGGGGAACAGGGACTTGGCAATGAAGGGGTTAATTTTTTTTGTGTGTTTTTCACTGTATGAGCCAGTGATGATCACTGGCAGAAAATTGCTGGAACTTGAAAGTGGCAAACTGTCTGATCAGACAGCTGCCACAAATAGATCACAGGGGCAGTGAAGTGATTAGACAGTGGAGGGGTTAATAAAGTATTTCAGGCTGTGACAGCCCAGATCGCAGCACAGGGCACTAGGACCCAGCACAGAAATACCATCTCCTCACTCTCTCACACAGAGCAGAGCCATGGATCAGCTGTAATGGGTGAGTCAGCAGACTGACTGACCAATTCCAGCGATCCTTGGCACGGAGGGGGTGGGGGGGGGGGTGGTGGGTAGTAGGGGGGGATATCACAGGACTGCAATGATTGATCACCTGCTGTGAAGATGTGCTACTTAGTTGTCAGAAACAGCAATTAGCATAGAGCTTTCATCTTATCTCTTCACAGGGAGACAGAAAGCTTTCATGACATTCCTGGAATGTCAGGGTGCATTAACAGGCAGTGAACCATGACGTTCAGGAACGTCAGGGTGCCTTAAAGGGTTAAGAGACAGGTGATTGACAGCTTTTCTTAATAGTAGTATGTGTGCAGAGCAAACTGTCAATCAATGTACAGCATGTGGGACGAGTTCGCAGTAGTTTCACTTTAGGTTTCATTTATTTTCTTTGCTTTTTAAGGTATTTCTACACAGACATTTTAACGGTGTGCAGTCGGATTTTAACACGGATTGAAAGCTCTCAAAATCTGACTGAAATCCATCCCTATAGACCTCTATAGAAAATCCGAGCTGTAGTCTACACAGCCCAGATTTTCGGAGGTCGGATCTAGTGTTGAACGATTATTATCGACAAAGTTGAAATCGGCACAGTTTTTATGTTGATCGAAATTTTTACATCATGCGATAATTTAGGTTAAAATCTGTGCATCATCTATTAAGATTGCGCCATTTTCGGCGCTTCCTGTCATTTTGGCGGCCAGCAAATTAGCTCACAGAATAGAGCAGGGTGAGATGTGTATGCGACGTCATGACTGGGATGTGTATGGTTGCGATTGGCTGGAAAAATCACATGACCTCGTTTTACATAGAACAGCCCTTCCTGTTCATGATCAGTGTCTCTCAGCGTCTCATAGCAGTAGGACGTGCGCTCTGCCTGTGTCCAACCAGCTCAGCGATATTATTCTATTTCTTCACAGAGAAAGCTCTACTGTTAGCTGTGATCCTTACAACTTAGTTAGATTAGAGATTGGAAGATTTTATGTAGTTAGGTAGAGAATTTTAAAGGAGCATCTACCGCTGTAAAGTCACGGAGGGGAGCGGGAGGTGGGGGGGGCCCCCGCGGGCGAACACAGACAAGCTCTATAAAGAATACTGGATAAAGTTCACCAAGACTTAGTGTAGACATTGCAATAGCTTTATTATTAACAGTTTTCTATTGAAATATTTCCTGGATATTGGGCAGCCTGAACTTATATTAGAATACACATCTTTTCTAGTAACTGCAGGTCTCTTTGTTAGCTGCAAAACTCCACTTTTATTATCAGTATACATTTCAGATAGATGTTCTTTTTCAATTTTGCCCATTTCAGCTTTGTTAATATAGCCACCTTGCAGTTAAATTAGAATCCAGCAATTTTGTAGTCAGCACAGGTTGATAGGTGCCAAAAATACCTTTTATTATCCGAATACATTACAGATACGTGTTTTTTCACTTTTTGCGCACTACAGCTTTGTTCATTGAGGCACCTTGCAGTTAAATTTGAATCCAGCAATTGTGTAGTTACCACTGGTGAATTGATAGGTGCCAAAAAATACCTTTTATTATCCGAATACATTTCAGATACGTGTTTTTTCACTTTGGCGCAGGCCAGCTTTGTTGATAGATCTACTTTGCAGTTAAATTTGAATCCAGCAATTTTGTTTTGATTTGAGGGATTTGAGAATAGCTGTGATTTGCCGTCTTTTAATAAGAGACTTTCCAAAACTCTTCCATACCTTCTCAAATTTTTATATTTCTGAACATGGAGCGAAATTCAGGTGGTAAGCGAGCAAAGAGGGGGGTAGGACAAGGAGGTAGAGGTACGAGAGAAGGTGCTCCTTCCAGTGCTGGCGACAACACGCATGCCAGCGGATCGTCAGTTGCAGGACCGTCAGGCCTGTCATCGCTGGGTCAGGGCCCTGTGAATCTCAGTAACGAACAGCGTCGCCAATCTGTCCTTCAGTGGTTAATGCAACCTGCATCCACCACAATTGTCATGTTTTGAATTTTTGGGGGCATTTTGCCGTGAAATGCAGCTAGACTACAGGTCCTATTGTAAAAAATGTGGTTTCTAACAGACATTTGTTCTTCACAATTGTCAAGAGTGGCTCAAGGGTGATGGTGCTGTCAGAAACAGGAATAGGTAGGACACTGTTAATGGACACATATTGCAAAATGACTTGTTTTTGCAAGATCTTTAACATAGCTATCAATCCCTGTATTGAGACAACCCATTTAATACAATTAAAAAAGAGAAACAAAGACATGGTGTGATTCCATCTTATTTTAAAAATGTGTTTTCTAGAATTAAACTACTAAAAAACTTGCATGTACAAAATAGCTGGTAGAAAAATTCCACTGAATTGTACAAGGGAGGTACAGGAAAACTTGACCAGATGTAGGTTATTCAGAGGACATGGAGTATGGAGCACGGACAGAGAACAAAGTACAGAGACAATTTCCTCCAGCATGTTGAGTAAAATGAGAAAAAGAATGGCAAGAAAAAGGGCACCTGGGTGGAACAGGAGCGTTAACCACCAGTATTTCCAAGTGAAGCTCAATTGGTCCGCACTCATACGGAGGGGCAAGCGCTACCCAGGACAGGGACAGTATATGTCCAGTGAAACTAAAATGGTGGTTGAAAGACTCCTTTTTCCGGCACTTTTTAATCTGGGGGTCATGCAGGTTCGGGGCTCATGCTGTGGCCCAGGACAGGGATATTCAATGTCCAGTGAAGCTAAAATGGTGGTTGAAAGACTCCTTTTTCCGGCACTTTTTAATCTGGGGTCATGCAGGTTTGGGGCTCATGCTGTGGCCCAGGACAGGGATAGCCAATGTCCAGTGAAACTAAAATGGTGGTTGAAAGACTCCTTTTTCCGGCCCTTTTTAAACTGGGGTCATGCAGGTTTGGGGCTCATGCTGTGGCCCAGGACAGGGATAGTCTATGTCCAGCGAAACTAAAGTGGTGGTTGAAAGACTCCTTTTTCCGGCACTTTTTAATCTGGGGTCATGTAGGTTTGGGGCTCATGCTGTGGCCCAGGACAGGGATAGTCTATGTCCAGTGAAACTAAAATGGTGGTTGAAAGACTCCTTTTTCCGGCACTTTTTAAATCTGGGGGTCATGCAGGTTTGGGGATCATGCCCGGTTCCAGGACAGGGATATTCAATGTCCAGTTCAAGTAAAATGATGGTTCAAATCATACTGCCTTCTGGCACTTTTTAATTTGTGGGTCATGCAAGTTTAAGGGTCATGCTGTGGTGCAAGACAGGGATAGTGAATGGTCTGTGATTTTTTTTCTGTGGCTTTTATAACCTAAGTGTGTTGCCTAAGATGTAGCACGTATCCATTTGACTGTTGTGGATGTTAATTCCAGCTTCTCCAGCCCTGTTTGGGTGTAAGAATGAAGGTGTTGTTGCTCTCCCATAGACTTTAATGGTCATCGATCATAATCTACCATCGACCATCAAATATCTTGTCGATGATGGTCGGCTATCGACCATCGACCGATGTCGATGGCCAACGTAATTGCTCAACACTAGTCGGATCTCAAATCCGAAAACCGTGTCAAAAAACTTGGAACATGTACATTTTCTACCGGATCTCTGACGGAAAATGTACTGTTCATTGTCAATGGGCTGGCTGAATCCGAGAACCGACCTCAAAATCTGTGCCAAAAAACGAAAATCCATTGTAAAATACAGTTATAGAATTCAACCAGTATTTTACAATTGCCATGTGGTCCGCAGCCCTACTCAGACATCCTACTTTAAATCATATAACCCTATATATCACAGAGCTCACCTTTTCTCCTTATATCATATCATACTGTCAGAGCAACATAAACTACCTGACAAGTTCCTTTTTAAATAAATAAAACATTTTGTCCTTAAGCACCTACTTCTCTGTGCCCCAAATGAAAATAATTCATTCTGTTCTTCTCTTTCCCTTGTTCCGGATGCCTATCACTGTAAGGTTATGTCTACACTGCTGTGGACAAAAAACGACCAAAAAAACAGATACTAAAAATGTTCATAAAACTGACTATTTTGTTCACTGTCTGTCAAAAGCAGCTGAAAAAATGTCCTTTTTTGGTGAGTTTTTTTGCAGACATGCACAGCATAGTAAAAAAAAAAAAAAGCACTGAAAAAAACGGATGTTTTCTGTGCAGTGGAGACACAGCCATAGATTCCAATAGTTCATTTTCTGCCCTGCTCTGTGGAGACAGCAGGACATTTTTGCTATAGAAGGGCATGTCCCCACGGCAAGGGTTTTCGGCCGTTTTTTCAGCCGGTTTGCGGTTTTTCAGACCGCCTGAAAAACCGGCCGAAAATGAGCACAATGGTGCTCTATGCAAAACCTGTGCAGCGGTCCCAACTGCACAGGTTTTGCCGTCGGACGGTTTTGCCCCCGGCGGTCCGGCGGCAAAACATTGTATAAGCACAAAATTATGTCCGGTTTCCCGACAGAAGATGTGCTTCTCAATGGGAGGGGGGAGGGCTGTTCTCCGCTCATCGTGGGGACGGGAGCAAAACAGGACAAATACTTATTTGTCCTGTGCAGTGGGAACGCGCCCGAAGTCTGTGGGAGCTGTTTTCAGTCTTTTTTCATTGTTTTTAGAAAACGAAAAACGCTGAAAAAACATACGTTTTTCTGTGCAGTGGAGACATAGTCTAACACTGACAGTGATAATACCAGGCAATGCAGACAAAGTTATAGTGTATTACTGTAACGATTAACTCCTTAACGACCGCCCACCGTCTTTTGATGGCGGGCATTTCAGGTCTTTTGTCTGCAGCAACGTCTTTTGACGTCGCTGCAGACATTGGAGTTTGCAGCTCCAGGCGCCGCAGCTGCGCTGAGATCGGGGCTGTGCTACACGACCCTGATCCCAGAGTATCTTCTACAAGCACTGGGGAGCGGGGAAACCTCCGCACCCCTGTGCTTTAACCCTTTGATTGCGGTGGATGGTCACTGCAGCGCAATCAAAGGGTTTCCCAGCTCTGTCGGGTGATCGGAAAACCCGGTGACGCGACAGAGCCCGGGGAACAGCTGCACAGTCAGCCCTAGGGACCTCTGTGTATCAAGCCAGTGACCAGGGCAGACTGTGATCTGTCCTGATGACTACTGTATCTGTGTCAGACTGACACAGATTATAATGCATTAGCATATATGAATATGCTAATACATTACTAAGTGTAAAAAAAAAAAAAAAAAAAATTTAAAAAAGTTCTCCCTAAAGGGGATTAAAAAAAAAAGTGTAAAAATGAATAAAAAAATAAATAATAAAATAACAATAAATAATTAATAAAACATAATTGTGCATATATTACACACACAAAAAAAACCCTACACATATTAGGTATACACATGACCATAATAACCTATAGAATTAATCTAACAAGTTAAGAGTGAAATGTGAATGGTATAAAAAAAATTGAAAAAAACAAACATTTTTTTTTAACAAAATAAAAAAAAATTCTGCAATTATTTATAAGTGAGCTTAAACTATTCCCCCATAAGGTACAACTTGTCTCTAATAAAACGAGGCCTAATACAACTGCATCATTGAAAAAATAAAAAAGTTAAAACTGTTGAAACGCAAGGAGGCAAAAACTAAAAAAAAAGTTATGGTCATTAACTACTTTCCAGGCGTTCGGCTTAAGGGGTTAAAGGACTGCATGGTAACGTTCCCTAGTGGTACCATAAATTGTTAATAAAAAGTCATATAAAGTGTTTAGATACAGTATATGAAAACATCCAAATTCAAAATAACCCCCTTTTGCTTCCCTTAGGGTATGTTCACATGGCGTAATGCAGAGTTATTTCGCCGTGAACTGTGCACGCCGCTATACTCCTGCCATACACCTGTTGTTTCAGAAGTACACACTAGCCAGAACGTATTTTTGAAGTGCTCCCACTGACATTCACTTTCCCCGTCGCGTAAACGTCAGGAAAAACGGCAGGTAATCACAGCTCTCAATGATTTTGCAGAGTGCAATTTCACGCCGAAATTCGCCCCGCAAATACGCTGTGTGAACATACCCTTACACAAACAAAGCAATAAAACTATATACATTTTTTTTATTGCCATAAGGATAACCACCCATAGATTGAAGTTAACATGTTTGCACTGCTCAAAAAAATAGGGAACATTAAAATACCACATCCTAGATCTCAATTAATGAAATATTCTAGTTGCAATTCTTTCTTCATTACATAGTATAATGTTTTGAGAATAATAAAACATAAAAATGATTAATGAAAATCAAAATGAATATCCCATGGAGGTCTGGATATGGAATGATACTGAAAATCAAAGTGGAAAATCAAATTTCGGGCTCATGCAACTTCAGTGGAAATGTCTCAAGACAAAGAAATGAGACTCAGTAGTGTGTGTGGCCTCCACGTGCCTATATGACCTCCCTGATGAGGCAGCAGATGTTCTCTTGAGGGATCTCCTTCCATACCTGGAAGTCCACTCCTGGACAGTCTGTGGTGCAGCGTAGCTTTGGTGGATGAAACGAGACATGATGTCCCAGATGTGCTCCATTGGATTCAGGTCTGGGAAAAGGACAGACCAGTCCATAGCATTAATGCCTTCATCTTGCAGGAACTTCTGACACACTTCAGCCACATGAGGCCTGACATTGTCATGCATTAGAAGGAACCCAGGGCCCTTTGCACCTGCATATGGTCTCACAATGGGTCTGAGGATCTCATCCTGTTACCTAATAGTAGTAAGCATACCTTTGGCTATCACATGGAGGGCTGTGTGCCCCTCCAAAGAAATGCCTCCCTACACCATTACTGACTCACTGCCAAACCAGGATTTTGCAGGAAGCAGAATGTTCTCCACGGCATCTCCAGACTGTCACGTCTATTACATGCGCTCAATATGAACCTGCTCTCATCCGTGAAGAGCACGGGGCGCCAATGTCGAATCTGCCAATCTTGGTGTTCTCTGGCAAATGGCAATAGCCCTGCATGGTGCTGGGCTGCAAACACAACACTGACTTGTGGATGTGGACCCTCATACCACTCTCATGGAGTCTGTTTCTGACAATTTGAACAGACACATGGATATTAGTATCCTGCTGGAGGTTATTTTGCAGGGCTGTGGCACTGCTCCTCCTTGCACAAAGGAGGAGGTAGCAGTCCTGCTGATGGGTTGTAGCCCTCATAGGGCCCCCTCCATGTCTCCTGGTATCTGCTTCATGCTCTGGGCACTGTGCTGACAGACAGAGTTAACCTTTTTGCCACAGTTTGCATTGATGTGCCATCCGGGCTGAGCTGCACTACCTGAACAACTTCTGTGGGTTATTGACACTACTTCATGCTACCTCCATGGGTGAGAGCAATGACAAAATGCAATAGTGTACAAAAAAAAAACAGCCAAAAAGGATGAGAACAGAGAAATGGTCTGCGGTCACCACCTGCAGAACCACCAATTTATAGAGGTTGTCTTGCTAATTGCCTCTCATTTCTACCTGTTGTCTGTCTCATTTGCACAACAGCAGGAGAAACTGATTCATAATCAGTGTTGATTCATAACTGGGCAGATTGATTTCACAGAAGTGTGATTGACTTGAAGTTACATTTTGTTGGTTAAGTGTTTCCTTTATTTTTTTGAGCAGTGTATGGTAAATGGAATAAAAAAAAAATCCCCAAAAAACAGTTATTCATTTTATTCAATACATAATATATAATTAAATAATATAGAACCTAAAATGGCTCACATAGAAGCTACAGCTCATCCTAAAAAAATAACAAAAAGTTATACGTTTAGAAACATAAATAGGGGAACAATTGCACTGGTTTTTATATGACCTATATGTTTTTTTTTATAATTAAATCTAGATAATGAAACACATTCTTTATTTCCTGTCTCTTTTTATGATTGTAGAATTTTTATTACAATTTCAATACATGATTATGGTCCTGGCCATTTTGCCTCTGCACTTTTAACAGCTTCGAAAAGATATGCTTTACAGCAGCCATTTCGACCATAGTCTGGCGATGCCTCATTGGAGCAGAATTACTCAGATGTATTTCATGCATCTGCAGGAGTAAAATGCAACAAATGTATTAAGTAGTACATGCTTCTTAATACATTTGTTGCATCTATAGGTGTGTGTGCGCCTCATTGAAAATCTACTCTAGCTATAATCTGGTGTAGACCTCTCCTATAATTTACATTACTTTCTGATGTAAAGTATATAAAATAATATTAGGCCTGAAGACCCTGCCTTTCACACTTACCTGATCCATCTTTCAGAAAAGTGACAAGAGTGGCATAAAACACAGAGAAGTCACATTTTTCTGCAGTTTAAGCAAAAATCTGTTCCTTTTGTATGCCAGACATTACTTGATAAATTCCCTCTCACTGACTTCTGTGATAGAGCGCACTAGTTTTGCTCTGTGACCTTGCAAAGATTATTGTAAAGGAATGGATCAGAGTGAAGCTGTTGCGAGTAGTGGACCCGTCTATCTATGTGTGGTAGTATAGCAGAGGTGTCACCTTTCTTTAAAATCCTACCTGTGATGATAATAAAATGACTGCCTACAAGTAAACACATACAAAAAATGGGACATTACTTACTCCAAAAAACACCGCAATTTTTGGGGCATATTCACAGCTCAATGGCTGGACTAGACTGAACCCAGTAGCAGGCAACTCTGGCCTATATGCTACCTGGGAAAAATTTACAAGTGCAGCTAATTGCTTAGGAAGCAGCTCACACACCCCACTGCTAGGGGAACAATTAGATGATAAAAAACTGCACATCAATGTAATACCTGTTCACACCAGCATGCAGAAAAGCCACAGTATAATGCATGGGGAGATTGCACAAATGTAAAAATACCAATAAGACAACCACTCACATACCCTCAATGCATGAGGGGGATGATTGCTGGTACTATTATTGCATATAAATAAGGCGATACAGAAGGGTGCCATAAATACAGATACGTGTGGTACACCATGCTGGCTTACAACCTATTAATGACACCCATACTATTAGATTACGCGCTCTGCGCAGCATTTTCTAGGTGTCCAACACAAAACACAGGCACTCTCCGCTCCCCAGCAATGTTGGGCAGATAAAAAATATGACATACTGGAAAAAATGTTTTACATTTTTTAAAAAAAAATGAGGTATTAGTTGGTACAGGGGCCCCAATATGCAAACTCACAACCGGCATCAACGGTCCTCATGTCTTGCAAGTTCCTACACTAATAATTTACAGAAAAAACACATACAAAAAATGGGACATTACTTACTCAAAAAAACACTGCAATTTTTGGACCATATTCACAGCTCAATGGCTGGTCCAGCCATTGAGCTGTGAATATGGCCCAAAAATTGCAGTGTTTTTTTTCTGCCTACAAGTAAAGTCTACAAAACATGAAGGATCAACCTATGATTAGGCTCACTGGTCAGAGTGAAAACTGTAGGATTTCAGGATTTATTTCAACATTTGTAGTGGCATATAAAAAAAGACTATGATTACTTAATTACAAAACTATGATAACGTAATTTTCTGATGGTACATTCCCTATAAGCTTACGTCAGTTACACTATGTTACGAAAGCGCTTAACTGCACAAAAGGCACCTGAGTTATGTGCCAACTATATTTATTTGAGATGCAAATTTAAAACCTACAATTTAAAAAGAGGTAATTTGTTCATTTGGTACATAAAATGTATAACCCTTTTCTTTGGGTCATGTCAAACTATACCGAGTCAAAAAAGACTGATCTGTGTGTGCAATGATATTGATTGCTGATATATTTTTATTCATAGAAATGGTCCATTCGTTATTGTGCTATTGCTGGTGATAAATTGTCATATGGAGATGAAATTGAGCAGAGTACAGATGATTCTACACCTAAGGTAAGCTTATAAAAGATCTTATATCAATCCAATACATGCCGCAAAACCCTTGTATTGTTTGGGATTTTTCTTAGTTCCTTTTTTATTGGAAAACTACTTTTATTGTAAGAAATATATTTTTGATTATTGAAGAAAGTTCTTATAACAGCTAGTTGGGTCGGAGATTAAATGTGACTAAACTATCAAAGCAGGAGGATGTGCCTATAGTACCATTTGGTAGTGTGCTGTATAGTAGCCATATGGAGAAGGTGCCCTAAGGTACTCATAGTGAGAAAGTACCATAAAAGCACCAATAGAGAAGAAGTGCCCTACAGTACTCATTGAAAATAAGTGCCCTAAAGTATTCATAGTGAGAAGGTATCATTAAGCATCTTTTGAGAGGAAGTGCTCTACAATGCCCACAGCGAGGAAGTGCCCTATAGTACCCATAGAGTAAGCGCCCTAAAGTGAGAAAGTACCATAAAGCATCTATATAGATTAAGGGCGACATGTATGAACGTTGGTGCTAACAGGCCAGTTCTAAATAGCTTTAAGGTAGTATAGAATGCACCAGAATGTATAAACCTGTTCTTCTGCAGGTCATACATACAGGTGCATTGTAGTGCCAATACGAATGTCTCAGGCTCAGGCACCACCTTTAACCTGGTCTGGCTCTTTTAACTGTTCTGCACCTAGGTTTGTCGTCAAAGAATCATAAATGTGTCTACTTCTATGAATGTGGTGCGACGCCCCCAGAACGCCCCTAATTTTTGGTGCATTAAAAAGTGTTTTTGGCGCATTACAAAGGCATTTATCGTGCCAAAGTTTGGAGTGCACATGTTCATACTTTCTTTTTGGCTCAAAGTACACTGGCTCAGCCCCGTTCATACATGTGGCCCTAAGGCCCCGTTCACACGGCTTATTCACGCCGGATTTGCGAGCGGGATTGCGCTCGCAATTCCAGAGTGAATAAGGGGCGGGGACGGGGGCGGGGCGGGGGCGGGGGCCCGCCGGCCCCATAGACAATGCATTATCTACGGCGCGTCCGCGCCGTAAATAATGTGCATGTCACTTTCTCCCCGCACGGCGGATTCGCCGAGCGGGTAGGAGCGACGGAATCCACTGTTCTCTATGAGAGCAGTGGATTACCGTAATTACTGCGACGGATTGGAGCCGTACTACAGCGCAAATCCGGCGCAGAGTACGGCGCCAATCTGCGCCGAAATAAGCCGTGTGAACACGGCCTAAGTGTCCTACAGTAATCACAGTGAGGACGTGCTCTATAATATCCATGGTGAGGAAGTGCTTTGTAGATCCCATGGTGAGAAAATTTATTACACTACTCAAAGTGAAAAAAGGCCCTAATATACTAATAGATAAATAATGCCCTATAGAACAGATATATGAATGCACTGTAAGACCCACACTGACAAAGTGGCGTATAGATTGTACATAAGGAGAAAGTATGTTATAGAAACCCAAAGAAGAAACTACACTATTTATAGTGCAAACCTGCAGAGCCCAATGCCTCCTATGTATCACAGCCCTTTTCTGTACACTAAGCTCTCAAGTAATCATAGCTCTCTTCCTTTTTATATTCAGGAATGTTTGTCTGGCTTTGTATCATTGAATACATCCCTGCCTTAGTCAGTCCCAAGACACTGAATGTTCCTGAAATTAGGTTGGATACTGAAGTTACAATGTAGCTATGAGCCAAATAAACACTGGCGCTTATAAGATCGCAAAAAGACATATTTATACAGTATCAAACTGTTACAGCAGAGTAGATAACCTCGGTATGAGATGTATTTAGTGTCATGCTTCTCTTGTTCCCATCCAAACCTGTAATTCTCTCTAATCAGTGCTTACTGGCTCCTGCAGTATTTGTGGGCAAGATGCATTATTCTCCAAGTGGCGGCCTGTGAATTGTGCAGACATTATAAATAAGTCGATATAAGCATTCAGAGGCCGTTTTTGTGAGAAACACCACAAGCATTGTGACGGTCGCATTTTATACTCATTTTTCTTTACAAAATGTGTACAGTATAAAAAAAGAGGAGCAGCAGCAAAGGAGAATCTGCTCTTTTATCATCACACAGACTGTGATAATGTCCGACGACAGCTCAGGTTCAAGGTAGGGCACTCTGTGGTCAGGGCTATGGTGAAATTCAAGTATTAATAAGTTTACTTTTTGATAACTATCAAAGGACTAACTATTTATCCATCTATCTATTCCATCTTTCTATTTATCTATCCTATATATTTATTCTATTTTTTGTATATTGTGTCTATCTATATTTCTATTTATCTGCTCTATTTATCTATTGAACCTATGTATCTATTCTATTTTTGTATATATTTTATTTATCTATTCAATATATCTATGTATCTATTCTATTTATGTATATACTAATGTACTCTCTTTTCTCTATATCTACAAAAATAACTACAGCACTCCAGAAGTTTTCAAAAAGTATATAAAACTTATTTCATCATGTCAACAAAGTGGGGATTCTGCATCAGTAGAGTTCGTACAGGTTCATAGTCCTAAATATAGTATGGATGATACAAATTGTGGCTCAGCTTTGCCTACTTTTTCTGATTATGTGGGATTATTTATGAATGATTTGAAAGTCCTAGTTACCCTCTGTCTATTAGCTCCTCTTATTCCTAAAGGGGGCACTCTCTCCGTCTTGAGGAAAAAAGTTCTATCTCTAGGGGCACCAAGTTTTCTTTTCCATAAGAACTGGAAAGCTGTGGAATAGCTGCCTCAAGAGCTGCTCCCAGCAGGAGGACAGTTTAGGGCTTCCAAAAAGGCTTAGAGTTACATCAAAATAATATTAACACTTATAAAGACATTGTAAGGGACCCCAAGACCAGAACAGAAAGACAGAAAAAGGCAGAAAGTGTGAGCCCTAGCACTAAGCCCCCCAAAACTGACTCTGCCTACTCGCCATCCCTACCCTAGATGGTCAGCAACAACTGGTAATCCAATATGAACCGCCAGCTCAAGCTACAAAAGACTATAAGACTATCACAAGCAATGTCCAAGAGCACAAGTGGTCTAAATATGGGATGTAAGATTCCCAGCCCAGGACGTGATTGGACCGACCCTCCTACATCCAAACCACACAGAATACAGATTGGCAGGGCAGGGAGTGGTGAAGCCAACTGTCTATCGCCACTCAGTCTAAACTATCTGCAGCCCAGGACTAGGGCTAGCAGAAGTAACCAGACAAGTACGAAGAAAGCATACTATTCAGGAACAGAATCATTGTACTTTACAAGCAGAGGACTACGCTGAAGCATGAACAAGAGTGGTCATCACAGACATATAGAATTCTTGTTAAGAATGATCCTGTTTGATCACTGTTTGGGATAAGAAATTATTATTATATTCTTTTTAGAGCAGACTGATTAATGGATTATGGTTTCCATGTTTCTGGATCAACAGAAGGAAACTGGGTTTGAAATTTACGTATACTCCTTCCTTTCTCCCACATATTATCCCTACCCTTGACTGAACTTAATACACTTATGTCTTTTTTAAACTGTACTTTGTAACTAGCCATATTTTTCGAAAGGATACACCCTAGCTTCTTTTTTCCCTTTTAAAAGATGGCTGCATAAATGACACCATTGATATTGTGCATGTGCAGCATTGGCAGCTCCCACCCGACATCTCAGGATACCAGGAACACTCTGCAGTGGTGCTTCATTGGCTGTTTGAGAATAGGCTGTGTGACTGCACTTTATACAGGAGCAGATGAGGATAATAGCTGACATTGCACATTGTTATCTATGCTTTTGGAGGATTGTTTTTTTGATTGATTATGAATAAAGAATTGGATAGACATGTGCAATAGAGCTATGAGAACGCCATCTTTTAACCAATTATAGGTCAGAGCATATAGCATATTAAGTAAGTAGCTATATCCCCACACCAAGATTAATTAGCAAGTATAATCTTAAAATATGTTTATATACTTGCTGCACTGTTTGTCACTTGATGAATGATTAACTTGCTATATTTGTACACTTGTTCTTTATGATGTAGGTATGATGATTTATTTACTGCACAGGATATGTATTTTCATTGTGTGTGATATATTGATGAATACAGCTCATTAATTAAGCACTTGTCTACACATAGTGAGATGGTTTGCACATCACCCTGCTTGATAAAGACTGTATGAGAGCTGAGATGTAAATTTTTTTTTACATGATGGAATAAAATTTTTTGGAAATATCCATTTAAAATGATATTTTTGTCTTAACTAGTCACTGAAAGATCAACATACGCAAGAAAAATGGTTCCACGGGAAGATGAGTGAAAGGCGATTCATGGCTGAGCGTCTGCTGCAGGAGTACTGTGCTGAGATGGGGGGCAAAGATGGAACATTCTTAGTGAGACAAAGTGAAACTTTTCCGGATGAATATACTCTTTCCTTCTGGTATGACCAAGACAAATGTTATATCATATCAGAATTTATATGACTTTTCTTATCATAGTAAGTCATTATGTAGTTAGGAGGTGTAGAGCTAGTGATTCCTACCAGAGCTTTACTCTTTAGCAGTCCTACTGAACCCAATACTAATAAAGTAATGCTAACTAAGACCCAAGAGTTTAAGAGCATCCAGCTCCACCTCAGAATAATTAATATAAATCCATCACTAGTTCTTCCAGCTGATAGTTTGTATTTTGTGAAAATTGAAGTCATTGTGTTTTGATTTTCCAGGAGATCGGGCAGAGTGCAACACTGTCGAATTCGCTCCTGTACAGATGGGGAGTATGTCAGGTATTACCTGACCGACAACCTAACATTCAATAGTATTTATGAACTAATACAACACTACAAAGACTCCTCGCTGCGCTGTGCAGAATTTGAGCTGAGGTTAACGGATGCTGTTCCAAATCCCAATCCACATATATCTAAGGAGTAAGTAAATTTTACACCTACTAGGTGGGGTGAAGGCAACATTGCCTGTTTCAACTTGTACTGGCCTCGTCTTACTTATTTTTAAAGGGGTTGTTCTTTGAGTATTTACACCTTTTCTTTGCATGGGCTTTCTGGTACCTAGAAGATTATGTAGAGTCTCACTTGTGGAGTCTCCAATTGTTCAGTGTTCAAGGGGTATCTGTATAATACACAGATGGCAACAGTTTTCCAGTTTAAGAGACACTGTCTTCAACTGCTCTCTTTTTGATGAGGGGTCCTATCACCCTCTATGACCACCATATTCTCATAAAGTGTATGTTAAAGAGGTTGTCTAAAATGGACAACCACAAAACTGGGCACCAGTACTTAAAATGCAAGAAAATAATCCACCTGTTTTGTCTTATACATTGTTTTTTTTAAACATTTCTAAATTGTGATCACTCAGTTTGAGAAAGATAACTCTGGGAATGTTTTTTCACTTACAGATGGTACTATGATAATCTTAGTCGAGGAGAAGCAGAGGAAATGCTGACGAGAATTCCTCGGGATGGAGCATTTCTGATACGGAAGAGAGATCAACCAAATTCTTATGCTATTACTTTCAGGTAAGTAAATGATAACAAACACATTCATCTACTCTTTCAAATGAATGTGTCATCAGAACATAGCCTATTGTTTAAATTTTGTGTTTTAGGTTAAAAATATTTTTTAACAATTTTTGGTGCTATTTTTCATTATTTTTCATATCACTATCTATATTTCTATTAAAAAAATCCCTAAACCTAATAAAGTCTAACACTTTCCATTGGGTACAGAAAACTTTCCAACAGTTTCCTTATTATTATCACTGGCAGAATTACAAGAATGATAATACAGATAACACAGAATCCATCATTTACAATTAATGACAGCTCATCTTCTGCCCCTTTCTGCACAATGACTTTCTCACGTCACAGAGCATGGCTAGAAAACTATCTGATAGAAGTCATTGAGTCAGATCCTATTCACAGGATCATATGTCCATATAGTTGCAAAAAGTAATATCTCTAAATGTTGTTAAAAGCAGCTCAGGCAAACAGCAAACAAATAAATCTACAATTGGAAAATAAAAACAGCAAAGAGAAGAATATATATTCTTATTATATTCCTATCAAGTTTTAATGACTAAATTCCTGAAGAATCTTTAAGATTTAAAGGCCCAGCGCACCACTGACCACCAATTACTGGCCACAGGTCTCTATATTTATTTCCGCAGCACTTCCTGCCAGTTTGTTGGTGTGCTTTCACTATTTTACAGTGGGGAAAAAAAGTATTTAGTCAGCCACCAATTGTGCAAGTTCTGTAATTGACATCATAGGTAGACCTCAACTATGAGAAACAAAATGAGAAAACAAATCCCGAAAATCACATTGTCTGATTTGGAAATAATTTATTTGCAAATTATGGTGGAAAATAAGTATATTGTCAATAACAAGTTCATCTCAATATTTTGCTACATATCATTTGTTGGCAATGACAGAGGTCAAACGTTTTCTGTAAGTCTTCACAAGGTTGGCACACACTGTTGCTGTATTTTGGGGCCATTCCTCCATCAGATTCCTTAGAGCAGTGATGTTTTGAGGCTGTCACTGGGCAACACAGACTTTCAACTCCTCCAAAGGTTTTCTATTGGGTTGAGTCTGGAGACTCTAGGCTACTCCGGGACATTGAAATGCTTCTTACGAGCCACTCCTTCGTTGCCTGAAGTGTGCTTGGGATCATTTCATGCTGAAATGACCCAAACCATGTTTCATCTTCAATGCCCTTGCTGATGGAAGGAGGTTTGCACTCAAAATCTCACGCTACATGGCCCCATTCATGTACACAGATCAGTCATCCTGGTCCCTTGGCAAAGAAACAGCCCCAAAGCATGATGTTGCCACCCATATGCTTCACAGTAAGTATGGTGTTCTTTGGATGCAACTAAGCATTCTTTCTCCTCCAAACACGGCAAGTTGTATTTCTAACAATCAGTTCTACTTTGGTTTCATCTGACCATATGACATTCTCCCAATACTCTTCTGGATCATCCAACTGCTCTCTAGCAAACTTCAGATGGGCCTGGACATGTACTGGCTTAAGCAGAGGGACACGTCTGGCACTGTAGCATCTGAGTCCCTGGTGGAGAAGTGTGTTACTGATGGTAGCCTTTGTTACGTTGGTCCCAGCTCTCTGCAGGTCATTCACTAGATCCCCCGTGTGGTTCTGGGATTTTTACTCACCGTTCTTGTGATCATTTTGACCCCACGGGGTGAGTTCTTGTGTGGAGCCCCAGATCAAGGGAGATTATCAGTGGTCTTGTATGTCTTCCGTTTTCTAATTAACGCTCCCACAGTTGATTTTTTCATACCAAGCTGCTTGCCTTCTGCAGATTCAGTCTTCCCAGCCTGGTGCAGGGCTACAATTTTGTTTCTGGGGTCCTTCAGCAGCTCTTTGGTCTTCACCTTAGTGGAGTTTGGAGTGTTACTGTTTGAGGTTGGGGACAGGTGTCTTTTATACTGATAACAAGTTCAAACAGGAGCCATTACTACAAGCAATAAGTGGAGGAGAGAGGAAACTCTTAAAGAAGAAGTTACAGGTCTGTGAGAGCCAGAAATCTTGCTTGTTTGTAGGTGACTTATTTTCCACCATAATTTGCAAATATATTCTTTCCAAATCAGACAATGTGATTTTCTGGATTTGTTTTCTCATTTTGTCTCACATAGTTGAGGTCTACCCATGATGTCAATTACAGGCCGCTCTCATCTTTTTAAGTGGGATAACTTGCACAATTGGTGGCTGACTAAATACTTTTTTTTTCCCACTATATGTGCGTTGCATTTCCTTTACATGCAAATGGTTTACAAACTGTTGGATTTGTCATCTACTAATGTAGTGTCCGTAGCAGAATTGCCTATATAATCTAGTCTCGCCTACACTCACATGACCATGCATCTAATGTTATTTCCTGCTAGTGTGATATCCCAATCATGTTGTTATCACTTGGCCTCCCCTCCCTGATGTACAGGACATTTCATACCATATACCTTATCTTCACTGCTCCAAGGCTTGTTCCCCATCCTTGGCTTAGGAGGGATCCTGTTTCACATGCTGGGCAGCAACTTTTGTGAACAAGAGAAGAGCAGGCTTGTGTAATAAATTACCTTTTGGTAGAGGAACAGAATTCGAGGAACTGTAAGGTGTTTTTACAAGGTTTGATTGCTCACAACAAGCCTTTACAACATCAAACCCAAAACTCTAAGATAATAATTGGTAAAATAAATAAATATATAAATAAACGCCATGGTTTAGATATAAAATTCATTATAATGTCCTTTTTGTGTTTTGTTTTTTTAGGGCAGAGGGAAAAATTAAGCACTGCAGAATACATAAAGACGGACGTCTGTTTGTTCTTGGGACCTCAGCCTATTTTGAGAATTTAGTGGAATTGGTGAATTATTATGAGAAGCATGCACTGTACCGAAAAATTAAGTTACGGTACCCTGTGACCGAGGAGCTGCTGACGAGACTAAACGCTGTATGTGTTATCTGATATTTGCTGTTTTTCATGCACTTGTCCAGCTAACCTTAGCATAGATTTTAACACTGGAACATCAATACATGTATTTGGTTACCAGAATAAAAATGTTGTATGTGCAAAATTGGAAATTTGAATAAAATGTATTGATCTTCCTTGGTAATATAAGAGCATGCCACAAAAAGCCTCTGATTTTTCTAGAAAACTAAGATTAGATCCATAGAATAGTCTTAAAATAACCCTTTTTTAGTCCTTCATCACCTTTTAGGACACCTGCAAAAACTGCACTGTGTCTTGATGTCTATCAGTAGGGGTCCTACTATTGGCATCTCCATAGATCTTTGCAATAAAGGGCCACATTGCAACTTTAGCTCTGCAGGTCATTTAAAGATTTTCCATGCAAATTCCATATAATGTAACCAGTATGGCATCACTCCAGATGAGTGGTCTTTAAACTCTGCTATTGTAAAACTGCAGCTGGATGTGATTAAGATATTCGGGGTTGGATTTTTGGCGACTAAAAACCTAAAGGGCGACATGTCCGAAAATTGGCAGCGCCGCGGCAGTTTTTAGGCACATTAAATCAGTGTAAAGTCCAATCGTCTCAAAAATCTGTCATCAGTTATACCTTGCATAGTAAACTTAATGCATCTGAAAAGTCGCAACACATAGCATATCATTGATAGTGTATGCAATGCACCTATGGAGGCGCATTGTGTAACTGAGGCACATAAGGTATCATTACTAGTGTAGCAGTGTGCCTCGATAGGCGCATTACGTTATGGAGGCGCAAAGCGTATCATTGCTACTATATGTAATGTGCCTTTTTAGGTGCATTACAATGTGTCGTACCCTGCATATCATGCGCCTATTTTTGGGGTATGACAGTTCATTTCCATTGAGAATCTGGCGGCAAAAGAGATTTGCCCGCAGACTAGACAAACAATACGGCGCTTGCGAATTGGGACATGTTGCCCAAAGGCCCACTTGGATCAAAACTGAATAAGTCTAAAATTCACTTTGTTTCCCATAGCACCCAATCAGAGCGCCCCTCTCAATTTTTCAGAGCACTATATGAAATGAAAGGGGGGGCTCTTATTGATTGCTATGGGAAAGAAAGTGAATTTTAGACCTAGTCAGTTTTCATACATGTGGCCAAAATGCCTACAAATTTTACCCATAAAATTGTATCATAAAATAAGTCAGAATTTATTTAATCTAATAACTAGTAACATGTAATAATCCGGCATTCGTTTCCAAATACATATTGTGGCATATCACAAGACTGGAAACAGAAAACTGAGAATTAGCTAGGAATCTCCTGAGATTAGAAAACAATGGGGCACATGTATTATGGCAATTGTGCAGAATTCTGGTGCAATTTGAGGCATAATACTGGCGTACATGCTTTACATCACATTTATCATGTGTTTTAGACAGTTTCTAGACACTTCTGCAATACTTCCGACAAAGGGGGAATGGCAATTGTAAATTTACGTACCAGTCATTGACTTAGAAAACATTTATTTATCTTCAAACAACTTAGCGTGAACAACGAATCTTCATTGTATTAATTAGTACAAAAATAGCATGATAGCAAAAAACAGGTAAATACCTTAAGATTACATCCCACACTTGGGTAGCAGAGGAGTGGCACGGACAACCGATACCTGCACAGACGCTGCGACGTTTGAGGCTCTCGGTCCTCTTTGTCCTCTTTGCTTGACAAAGAGGACCGAGAGCCTCGAAACATCGCAGCGTCTATGCAGGTACCGGTTGTCCATGCCACTCCTCTGCTACCCAAGTGTGGGATGTAATCTTAAGGTATTTACCTGTTTTTTGCTATCATGCTATTTTTGTACTAATGAACACAATGAAGATGCGTTGTTCACGCTAAGTTGTTTGAAGATAAATAAATGTTTTCTAAGTCAATGACTGGTACGTGAGTTTTCACTTAATATTTGGAGTTCTATTGAAGAGAATGGGAGCAAGGAAGCCCTAGTTTAAAAACTTCAGCGAAATCAAATCTAAGGAAGTGTAAACTTAGACTAGTCAGTCTAAACATTCACCAGCTTTATCTAGAATATGATATTTCTGGCACATTTATAGACTCTCTAGTCTAAATTTACACTGTCTAAGTATTAGATAGTATTGATAAATCTGCCTAAATGTTTTTGTATGATATGTTATGTTGTTTGGGAAGTCTTCCTGACTGTTTCCTACCCTTGCAAGTGAGTTTAAACAATCTCCTATGGTCAGTCGATAATCCAGAATATCTGCTAACTGCTTTAAAGACCGTTCTGGTATCGCTTCAGGGAATTCTGCATTATGACTTTTGCATTTTCTGTATTTTAGGAAAAAGACATGAGTTCTATTTATGGAGTTAATGTGTGGGGTGATATGTATGTGGATCCTGAAGAAATCTCACCAGCCATGGTAATTGATCACTAACATTATAATTGACTATATATATATATTTTTTTTTTTTTTAATTAGATTTTTTTTTTTTAAGGCAGTTTTTTCAGTTCTAAGAACGGTGTGCTTTTACTACAATTCTAAAAAACAAGCAGCCATTGAGTTACATAACATCCAACTTACATACAACTCATACTTAACAATGGAGTCTATTGTTGGGCCTGACTCAGAGAGTGACATCAGAGTCAGGTCCCATTTACTTTAGCTCTGTTCTCCTCAGGATGTTGGTGGTTCTATAGCAGTGATAAGCATATTTAGCCTCTCTCCCTAACTAGCTTAGACATTATAAAGAGCAGTGCAGGAGATCTAATCTGTAAGTAAACAAAGCTACACAGGCTGTGAGGAGTAAATACCATGGCTTAGCAGTAAAACAACAGGTAATCTTGTTAGAGATAATTAGTTTTTCTCCAGAGCTCAGTCTATACCTGGGATGAAGTCACTCCCTGCTCTCTGCTTAAACAGAGTATGGTCTGGTATGCAGGTAACCATGAAGGTAACCATAGAAACCTGTATGCACTCAAGACTACATAAAAATGCTCTTATTGCTTGAGTACAGTAAAATCTATTGACTAATGTAGAAAATTTAGACTAATTTAGAAAATGTTTTCTTTTAACTGTCCCTTCATGTTGAGGGCTAATTTATGTACTGTGAAACCTATAGAACCTCTCTTGCTTGTAACCCAGGGACTGGCTGTTGCAACAAAAATGTAATGAATATAACCCATATATATACTTCAAAATATGTTCACATGGGAGATTTTCCTGATGTGGAAAATTCGACGTGGAATACCTGCCGAATCAATATATGAAACCTGCACCTTTTGTGTGAATTTTAGTCACAGACTATCAAACCTATATTACAAAACTTTTTTTACGTGAATTTTACGTGAATCTAAGTTTCAGCTGTCCAACACAGAATCCTATGAGATTCTGCATTAAGAAATGATGTGAAAGTCATCTGCAAACGCCAAAATTGCCTTTTTTTGTCATTTTACTTCACTTTTAAAATGGAATAAAAGTGATCAAAAAAGTTGCATGCATTCCAAACTGCTAGCAATAAAAAGTACACGTCAGCACGCAAAAAATGCACCCTCACTGACATCCGTAGGTGTTAGTACAACAAAGTTATTGGTTGCAGAAAATGGTGCCACAGCGCAAATTTTAAAGATAGTACATTTTTGGAATTTTTTTGGGGTACCAAAGCATAATGGAAACCCTACATGTTTGGTATTGCCGGATGCATAACAACCTGTAGAAAACTCTTCCTGACTCAAAACATTAGTCTTATGGTTTCTAACTAAATATGAACTTGTTTTCTTTCCCATTATTTGAGGTCTGACAGCACTGCTTCTTTTTTATTATTTTGAAGATTTCTCATTTACTGCAAATAAATATAAAAAATTTTGCTTTGAATTTCGGAGACATGTTGTCAGTAGCTTACATATTTAAAATAACAATGTACATTTTTCTCAAAAATACATACCATTGAAGAGAAAAATCTGAGAAACTGAAAATTTTGCAGTGGTCTTTTAGTTTTTTCCAGAGCTGTATTTCTTTGTCATTCATCCTGGAAATATATGCATAAATTGACAATTAAAGAGTTACCATTCTGCTTGCCAAAGGATAGTGTTCCTAATCACTCAAGGAATAACATTCTTCATTAGGGAGAGGCACCATGTAGGTGTGTGGAGACTTACATGCCACGATCGCTCCACTAACATTTAAATACATTCAAATAAGCTCAAGGGAAATGAGCTAGGACTCTGCAGTGCCACCAAGTGAATGTAGCATTCCTCAGGCCACATTCAACTCATTGAGCTTTGCAGTATTACTGGGAGTACAGCCAAACTAGATACTCAGCAGTGCAGAGTACTAAGTAGAGTACTGGTTGGCTGGGTGAGAGGCTTTAGGTGTAGCTCAAAAGGGCTAACGTCCCCCCATGTAGGTGTATGGTGACTTATACTCTTTGGTTGCGCTACTGAAATTGAAATAAATTCAAATAAGCTCAAAAGAAAAGAGCTGCACCACCTATTGGATCTAGCATTCCTCAAGTCGCATCCGACTCACTGAGTCTTTTATTGTGACTGGAAGTAAAGCACTCTAACACAGTTCAGTCAGTAAAAATAAGGTTAGACTATGTTAAGATGCAACTTACTAACAAGAGGAATGGTCAACACCCAGTTGTCAATTTAATTCATACATTTCTAGGAGGAAGTGTAGAGTTCTACTAAAACGTGCTCTAGAACTGTCATGTCACAGGTCATGAGCTGGGGTTGGAAGCGGCCTTGATACCAGCTCAAGTTACAAACCCCTTTAGCACTGCTTGGAGATTACCATATTAATCTGACACAAGTCTTCTCTGAAAGCACCACTTAAACTGACCAGTGCCAATGTGGATGCTTTATCAAGGGGCTGTGGGAAGAATATCACTAAAGGTGGAATACTTCTTTAAGGTGTATAGACTTACATATACACAGCTGACCTCATTTTCTTTTTCTACCTGCACATTACCACATATTATATATAATTTCAGCCACAAGGAACGGTTAGAGCATTATTCAACTACACGGCTACAAGACCTGATGAGCTGAGCTTTTGCACAGGAGCTTTGATTCACAACGTCGTTAAAGTCTCTGACGGATGGTAAGTACCAGTTATGATTTCATTCATCGCTAATTTCATTGGATCCAGAATATAATAAGATGTATCCTAATACCTGGATTTCAGTTAGAGAGGCTTGTGCTACTGAGGGGAATGAGTACATAAAGCTTCAATGTATGAAAGTGGGGGATGTATCCTTGTGATAACCCCTATGGGAGCTTCTATTGAAGCCTATTTGGCTTTTGTCCAACTTTAGCAGAACCAGATAAGAACTAAGAACTAGCCAAATGAAGCCAGCAGAGGACAAATCAGGAACTTAAAAATTACAACTATTGTAGCGAACAGGCGCTTTCATGTGTTGTTAAAGAGGATCTAAACACAATTCATTTCTATTATTAGCTTACTTTTTTTTTTTTATACATTTACTACTTAAAAGTCTCATAGAGTCGTTGGTGAAATGATGTATCTTTTACTTTGCAGGTGGAAAGGAGACTATGGAGATAAGCTGCAATTATTCTTTCCATCCAATTATGTAGAGGACATATCAATAAATGATGAGGGGTTTACCAATCAAGTAAGAGTCACAAGTTTTTATGTTGGGCAGCCATATTTATTTTTTACGACTACGCATTTTACAATTGTAAAATATTACAAAAGTTATATTCTTGTACATAGAAGCAGTATTATAGTAGCAGAATTGTTGTACATAGAGGGTAGTATTAGAGTAATTATATTCTTTTACATAGAGAGCAGTATTATAGTAGTTATATTCATGTACACAGTGAACAGTATTATAGTAGTTAGGCTCTTGTACATAGAAGGCAGTATTATAGACGTTAGATTCTTGTAAATAGGGACAGTATTATAGTAATTATATTCTTGTATATAGGAGGCAGTATTATTGTAGTTATATTCTTGTACATAGAGGCAGTATTATAGTTGTTATATTCTTGTACTTAGGAGGCAGTATTATAGCAGTTATATTCTTGTAAATAGAGGAAGTATTATAGTAGTTATATTCTTGTAAATAGAGGCAGTATTATAGTAGTTATATTCTTGTAAATAGAGGCAGTATTATAGTAGTTATATTCTTGTAAATAGAGGCAGTATTATAGTAGTTACATTCTTGTACATGATACGGCACTATAACAATACCTTTATTTTTGTCCATAGAGGCCTGTATTATAGCAGTTAGTTTCTTCTTAATATAGATAGTATTATAATAGTTGTATTGTTGTACATAGGGGCAGTTTTATAGTAGTTATGTTCTTGTACATAGGGGAGACTATTATAGTAATTAAATTCTTGTAACAAGTAGCAGTATTAAAGTAGTTACTGCACTTTTTGCACAAAGTGATATCAGTGCTTACAAATGTATGTTTCTTGATAAAATTTGCCATGCTAATCAAATGTTTTCATATTTCACAGATTATTGAAGACAATCCCTTAGGGGCTATGTGTAGAGGTATCCTGGATCTCGGGACATATGAAATCAGTGAGTTGTTACTACCAAGTGTGGGAATAAAAACAAGGACATCTGTCCATAGTATTAAGAAAGTAAATATAACAGAAGGGTCTGTTCATCTTGAGCAACCTCTTTTCTAGTGCGAGGTCACATAACAAGTAGGTGATTAAAGGGCTACATTGTTCAGGCCCTCAGAAGTCTGCTGTTCTTACTATAAAATCCAGAGTTATATAACTATTTCTATCTTTAGTAATATCTATTTTGTATCTGCCTTAAAAAGATTGTCTAGTTTAATACAAATATAGTGAAAGAGGGGCAGGGTGGAAAAAAAAGTTATACTTACCTCCCAGTCCCAAAGACACTGCAGCTCTGGAGCTTCCAGGGTCCATTTCTATTCAGTTCCCCCTCCTTGCCCTGACACATATGGTACTAATAATGGTACTGCAATATACTACAACAGCAATCAAGCGATTAAATAGTATAGTCCTGTAATATGACAAAAGAAAAGTTTAAACAAATTAACACAGTAAAAACCACTTTTTACCTACAAAAAATAAAAAACAAGAGAATACAGTATATAATATTCATCTCAAATGGCGTTTTAGAGGCGTCAAAAATATTACATTGCACAAAGATGTTAATTAGAGGTGTAGGAGAATGTTTACGCATAACAAAAATGGGAAGACAGATCAGAGATGGATAAGGATAAGCAAAAAATGAATCCCCAAAAGTACATTTTTACTACAGTCCCCCCCAAAAAATGTCTGTTTTAGAAATTTTTTTGAAATCATAAGCCGTATCACATCCTAAAAAAATAAAAGGATATAAAGTACACATATCATCAATCGTTACAATTAACTAATTTTGTGGTATGACTATCTGTCCAACAAGCAAAATAATTGTCATGGGGGCTGGCGCGGGTGCCGCGGTGCCCCGTGGCCGCCCCCCTGCCCGCAGGGGGTCCGGCGCGGGTGCCGTGGCTCCCCGCGTCCATGCCCCCGATGCCCAGTCCCTGGCGCCAGTTCTCTTACCCGTCCACGCTCCTGTGAACGCCGCTCCTGCCTGTCCCGGCCGCCGTGCGCGTACCCGCTGCTTAGGGCGTGTGCGCGACGGCTGGTCTGGATTTAAAGGGCCAGCGCGCCGTTAATTAGTTATTGACGGCCGCTGGTCCTTTATATGGAATACGCCCCCAGCAGTCTCTGCCAGATTGTTGGTGTGCGTACCTTGTCTTTAGAAAGTGTTGGAGTCCATTTTGATTACCTGTGTACCAGTCCGTTCCGCTACGTTTCCTGACCTTGCCTGTTTGCCGCCTGCCCTGACCGTCTGCCCGTCTCTGACCACAAACCTTTGCCGCCCGTCCTGACCTTCTGCCTGTCCCTGACTACGCCTCCGGATTATGATTCTGTACCACGCCGTACCCCGGCCGCCATCGCAAGCAAGTCACGTCAGGGGCAGCGACCTGGTAGCCTCACGCCACAGCAAGTCCATCCCGCTTTGCGGCGGGCTCTGGTGAAAACCGGGGGCTACTTAGACTCCGCTCCCTGGCGTGGCTTAACTATCATCGCTTGTGGTGGTCCAGCGAATCCCCCGAACCCTTACAATAATTCACGATTTGAAAATTGCTAATTTTTTCACATTTTTGCTAAATTTGGGTGTTTTTCACCAATAAACATAGTTTGTATCCAGGGCCGTCTCTTCCATTGGGCCAGGTAGGCACTTGCTCAGGGGCCCTCTAAGCTCAGGGGCCCCGTCGGTCAGCTGCCTACCCTGCCCAGTGGCAGTGAATACACCCAGGGACTGCCGTGCTCCCCTGTTGCGCTGTGCCTGCGCGCTTTACTCTTTGCGGCACAGACAGGGCGGCGCGGCTGTCAGAGCAGGGGCCGGGCTTCAGCGATGCTCTGTACGTGTGCTAATGTGGCCCCTGGGCTCCTGCGGCTCCTGCCTGCACTCTTCACAGCGCAGGCAGGACAGCCCCGCAGTGAAGAAAAGCAGGAGCCAGAGTGCAGCAATCCTCCCTGCCAACCCCTGCTCTGTGCTTAGCAGGGGAGGGGGGCCGGGACCGTGAGCTCCTTCAATCTGACCATGACGGAGAAGGCGGCAAGCAGTGTGAGTAGCTGCCGACAGCTGAGCTTTACTGACTGTGCTCCCGGAATGTGCAGCTCCCTGCAATGTACAGAGCAGACCTGGGCACTCCCGGAGCACTCAGGCTAATCTCAACACCTCTCCCTCCAAGCCTCACTGATAAGACCTGGAGATCAGTAGTCCCCAGCTGAGCCAGTGTTCACATAGAACAGATGACTGTCTTGTCTCATTTGTTGTTCATTGTAAACTTTCTCCTTTCTGCATATATATGATATATATATATATATATATATATATATATATATATATATATATATATATATATATATATATATATATATATATAGCTCTACTGTGCTTCAGGAGTGTCCCGGTCTGCTCTGTACAGTGCAGGGAGCTGGACGCTGCACATTCCAGGAGCACGGTAGAGCTATATATATATATACACACACTGCATATAAATCATATATATGCAGAGGGGGGAAGTTTACAATAAACAGCAAATGAGACAAGAGGGGACAGTTCATACTGTTCTGTGTGAACACTGGCTCAGCTGGGGACTTACATACACACACACACACTTACAGGGTATCAATAACATAACAGTTTCATGTGTTTGGCCACCCTAAGCCCCCAGGACACACAGCCACTCATATAATATATGTATTTATAGTGGTCTTCTGTTTACCTCCTTGTTTTTGGTGGTTGTCATTTCTGAAGTCCCTGATTGGGTTCAGCAGTCAAGGTGCCATTGTCGGACTTCACCACTTTAAAGTAAATGGCTTGGAGTGGTGAAGTCAGACAATGGCACCTTGACTGCTGAACCCAATCAGGGACTTCAGAAATGACGACCACCAAAAAACAAGGAGGTAAAGAGAAGACAGGAGGTCGCCATTATACATGACAAAACACACAATTTCAAAAAGAAAGAGTTTTCAAAGTCTAGATTAAAAAAAGACAAATTATACATACCGTAACTATTTTATATGAGCGGCCATGTGACCTGGCGCTTAAAGGGGTTGTCTCACTACATTGATTCCTCTCACCTCAGTCCTGTTTTCTTGGCTTCACTTTGAATTCAGGGGCGTGTTTACTGGCTTCTACTAGCCTGCAGTAGAAGCCAGGTCTGTAGCTATAGAAACCAGTGCTGGCAGCCTATCAGGAGAGATCACACAGGTCTGTAGCTATAGCAACCAGTGCTGGCAGCCTATCAGGAGAGATCACACAGGTCTGTAGCTATAGCAACCAGCTCTGGCAGCCTATCAGGAGAGATCACACAGGTCTGTAGCTATAGCAACCAGCGATGGCAGCCTATCAAGAGAGATCACACAGGTCTGTAGCTATAGCAACCAGCACTGGCAGCCTATCAGGAGAGATCACAGGTCTGTAGCTATAGCAACCAGCACTGGCAGCCTATCAGGAGAGATCACAGGTCTGTAGTTATGGTGACCTGAGGAGCTGATGCAGCCCATACAAGAGGGGAAATCTCAGAATAGGTAGGACACTATTAATGGACACATATTGCAAAGTGACTTGTTTTTGCAAGATCTTTAACATAAAACGCAATCCTTGCAGTGAGACGACCCCTTTAAGATAGCTGTCCACATGGAACGGTTATGAGTTTGCTTTCAATATTTGTTCCTGTAAGGGTGGGTTCAAAATACGATATTGTACATGCCTGAGGTATCTGTCAGGGTATTGTGAAAAGAAGTTCCCCGGCAGATACTGCGACAGAATCATAGGGAATAATAGAGCAGGTGTAGCCCTGTGTGGGATACATTCTGCTCTATTTTTCAGTGCATACACTTATTTTACAGGACTTAATAGCATAGTTATTATCCCCAATGGATTTGTATGGTATTTGCTCCAGTACCTTTTTTTCATGGTACCCCAACGAATACCTTGAAATAATGTAATATCGTACTGTGAACCCACCGAAAGTGCTTGTGGTGTTTGGGGGGCCCAGTGCACAGCTCTGCCCGGGGGCCCATGATGGTGTTAAGTCAGCCCTGACTGTATCAAACAAAGTTTAGCAGCCACATAAAGTACAATAAATTAAAGCACTAAAAAATCCCCACATAAAGTACATCAAAAAAGTGTTATTTCTATGTGAATGCAGAGGATTTGGAGCAATAACTACTGTTAAATATATTAGAAAATCAATCAGCACAGAAATTGTAAGTTATTTAGATTAAAAGCAGACAGAAGATGTGGATATTCACTTTAAAGGGGTTTTTCAATCCTTTAAAAAAAATTTACTGCTGGTCCGAAAAGGGTGAAAAGAGAAAAAGAAAACTTTACTTACGTTTGAAGCCAGTTATGTTCCAGTGACATTGCTTGTGGTGCTTCTATCTGATGACATCAAGTGGCACTGCAGCCAATCACTGGCCTCAATCGTCTTTTCTTGTATAAACGGCACAGAAACATTGATTGGTTGCATTGTCGCATGAAGAAGGTAATGTCATCAGCAGAAAGCACCGTGGTGGCATTGGAAATAAGCAGATTTTAAAGGTGAGTGCAGTTTTTTTTCCTATTTTAACCACTCCCAACCAGCAGTAACTATTTTTTAAAGAATGGACAACCCCTTCAAGGTAGCTCTGCCTTAAAAATGTTTGGATGATGTTGACAATAAATATAAGTTTACCATTACTTTAAAACTTTTTTTTAACAGAGAAACTGGTCCAAGGTAAACACAACAAACTCTTTGTCTTTTCACTGGAACCCAAGGATCAAAAGGATCCAGCAGTAGATTTTGCAGCTGAAAAAGTGGAAGAACTATTTGAATGGTACAAAAATATCCATACAATAATACACCAGAAAGGAGCAGAGGTAAGTGTGGGTGTCATGCCGGAGTCATTTATTGCCTATCCTATAGGCTGCTTGGACCACCATTGACAATAAGAATGGACTCCAGTTCCCCCATTCCCTCCAGTTCCAAGACTGATATTAGGAGTTCAAATGCCTGTGGCTGCTTTTTAGGCGAGAAAGGCAGAGAAAGAGAGGGAGAGTGCAAAGACATTTGCATTCATGTACAGTAGCTGTAGGGTGGGCCCCAAAAATGTATTCCAGGGGTGGGGCAAAAGAATCAACTCCACTGGTGGAGTTGGACCTTGATTCAACACTGTCCCTGATACATCACTAGACCATTAGAAGGGCTCCACTCAGAGGCGTAACTTCATGCTCTTGGTCCCTAGTGCAAAAAGTGATATGGGGACCCCAGGCTACCATGTGTCATTTATAACACTAGTGTCTTCTTATGTGGCAGAAGAGCTTTTGGGGGCCCCTCAGGCTGCAGGGCCCGGTAGCGACTGCTATCGCTGCACCCCCTATAGCTACACCCCTGGCTCCACTAACATATAGGGTGACATGTATGTATTGGGCTGTGCCAGTACTCTGGCGTCCTTTCAGCCCAAAAATGGGCACAGCCCTGCTCTCTAGATTTATAATCAGGCACACTCCAAAATTAGGCGCATTATCGGGCGCCTGAGATCAGGGGAAATTCTAGAGGCGTGTCGCACCACAACCGTATGATTCCCCACATTTATGACGGGAGGACGGCAAAACTGGGCGCATTATTGCTGGAAGAGGCAGACAAAGTTAAAAGTGGTTTACCGGAGTCTGATTTGTCGTTTTGGAGCTAGAAAACACCTAATCTATGACCCACAGTAGAACAGGTTCATAAATTCAGGCGCATTCTACGCTACTAATGCGTGTAAAAAAATTGTCATCCAAAATACGTATATGATGCCCCTAGCCTGACTCTCCACATAAGATTCACATATCAGTGCATCACTAGCCAGCGTCTGTTCAGCACAAGGCATATCTGCAGACTGAAGCTTATTTACTGCTCAGTTCATTGCTGGACCTTTGCAGGTAAAAGGGTTAAGGACTGTGAGATTATGTATTATTATAATAAGGAAGATTAGGTTTCAATCAGCCCTAATGCAAACATCTGGAGTTAAGTGACTCAGACATCAGCCACTTGTCTTGATTGCTAGCAACATGAATATGTTTAATCGCAATTGGCATATTATACATTTTAATTTGCTTCTCCCATTGACTTTAAGAACCCACATACATATTTATGTTTCTGTCGCACACTAGTACAAAAAATCATTTTGTTCAAAGTTTAATTTTTCAATAGGTTTAAACAAGAAGCAGTTACAACAGTCCTGTAATGTCAAATCATAAACGCCAACAAAATCCAGAATATGATTGGCAAGGTGGTGAAAGTAGCACTTCCGTTGCAGAGGCATAAAAACAGTCTATTACTTTAATGCAAAATGTATAAAAAAAAAAGAAAAGCTCCACTGCATGTTTATTAAATATCCAGTACACCCATCAGGATGGGACAAAAAGTGATAGTAAAAGCCTAAATGACCTAATGGGCTTCTTTCTTTAGAATGGAAGAGCGACATAGGACTGTTTAATAATTAAATATCCCATTAAAAGTCTGCTGGGGATTGTAGATCTACAAATGTAGCTGAAGGAGAGATCCTAGTCTAAGGAAAATAAAAAAACAACATCAAAATACAGACATTTTAAGGGATACTACAATAATAATGAAGAAATAACATTATATACAATTTAACATTTCAGTGTTACAGTTTGCTAGCAATGAGTTCAGTACAGGTTTATACAGAATGTGTGCTGCTTTGAAGTAAAATGTAAGCAGGCCAATACAGACAGCTGGAAACCTGTGTATAGGAGCACATTCACATCTATGGATTTACAGTAAGAAACATCAAAGGAAAGGTTAAGAAAATAAATATATGGAAAACAATAAATAAAAAGGCATAAAAAACGTATATAGTATGTGTACATGAATATTTGAATTCAGTCCCATCCCAAAGACTAAAAGTGTCCCTCAAAGTCCATATTCCCACTGATCTGACATCTGTCCTGGATACCCGTAGTATGCACACTCCACTTTTCAGTGTGTACACTGCATCTTTTAGTGCCTGCTAAAATCGGAAGGGTTTCCAGGACTAAAACAATGGTAAGGACCTGGAGCAATGGTCTTCAACTGTGGTCCTCCAGCTGTTGGGAAACTATAACGCCCATCATTCATTTATTTAATCCTTAACAGTGGGCATGATGGGAGTTGTAGTTTCCCAACAGCTGGAGGGCTGCAGTTTGAAGACCACTGAGCTGGAGTAAGGGTGCTTTCACACGGTGCATTTTTGGTGCGTTTTTGATGCGTTTTTCAATGCATTTTTTGTGCAGGAAGGTACAGCAATTAATTCTGTAAATTACTGCACACCAATCGCGGCAAAATCGTGGTAAATTCGCAATTTTTGTGCAGCAATGTACAGCATTAATTGCTATACCTTCCTGCACAAAAACCATTGATGACCTTTCTCAAACCTTTTTAAATGCCGACTACCCCTTAAAACAAGCTATAAAATTCAGGGACTTGTCCTGATGACTAAAAATATTGGGAGCCTTGAATTGTCTTCGCATTAACTGTACAGTGCTTCCCTGATATTCATCATAATTTGCTCTACTTGACATGTATCAAATATTTTTTTTCCATAAGAAGTCATTTAAATTGAATTAAATCTGCCCCAGACCTTTAGAAAATCCACATGTTACAGGGCATTATAAAGGCTGATTTTAAAAGCATTTAGAGATGCTATATAGCAGCTTCAAGGACATAGGATCCAGTGAACAGGTGCAGACTAATCAACTTTTATAGGAGAGTCTTCTAGTCATACTCTATGATCTGAGAAGAAGTCAGTGTGCAGGGAGGGTGAGAAGGTGTGCTGTGAATGGTGGATCCTGTGTTATCTATACACATTGGTGTCATGTTTCAGTGTAATCCTGCCTGTGCTGATAATGAGGTGACTGCTGATAAGGTTTCTCAACAGACCAGGATGTGTCAGAGTATTATTAGGCCTTGTGGCCAAAGTAAAAACTGCAAGATTTTGGGATTTGTTTTAAAATATTGATAAGGATATGAAAAATAAAAAAAATAACCAAAATTTTGTATTATAAAATAAAAACATGAGTTAACAATAGGTAATTTTCTGATGACACATTCCCTTTAAGAGAAGCTTGAGCATGTAGGGTATTCCTGAGCTGCTTGACTGCCACTTACAGAGGACACAATGGCACACCTGCTTGTGGAAGACTCCTGAACCCTAGGGGGGACATGTATGAAAACTGTCTTGGTCGAAGACTTTCTTTGTTGCCCATAGCCCATAAGAGCACTATATGAAATGAAAGGGAACCCTGATTGGTTGCTGTGGGCAACAAAGAAAGTCTAAGACCAAGACAGTTTTCATACATGTGGCCCTAGATCTCCCTTAGAGCAGTAAAAGGCTGCGTAAGGGTTAGGTATAGACTAAATAAGATAGAATGAGCTGAGTACTGTATATTATCCTGGAGAGCGTGTGCTTCCGAGATTGCACCATGTTGAATGCCATACTTTGGTCGCATACCAGGACACCTCCTTCTAGCCAGAATGCCTTTGGTACTTTATTGTCGGAGTTCTGAGGCCACTGAGTGCTAAGCTATTACTGTATAATTGAATGGATCACACAGGTTATGGTGGGTCTTAACTGCCTAAGTGGCTTGGGTTACACTACTCTGTCTATCTGATATGAGGGCATCACACCTAAATTCCTACATTTAGTCATAAAAAAAGAACAAAGCCAAAAATTAAAAAGTTTTATTTTATTAGATAGTTCATTATTTGCCTTCAGAATGATAAATTAAAGATGCAATGATAAATTCAATGTAGACCTTTTGGGCTCCCCTTTAAACATGCAACCCTTTTGTTTCCATAACCTATCTCAGGTTTTTTTTTCATCAAGACCTCGAAAAATCAGGTTTACGAAAGGGAAAAATTCTATTGGTTTTACGCAAACTAGGAGCGGGCCAAAGGATAATTTAGGTAATTTTTTGGGAAAAATTACCCCATGATAAAGATATTCCTCTATAGCACTTGAAGTTATTTTACTGCCGTAAAAAGGGATGCAAAAATACAAAAAATCTGATTTGGGCAAGGCTTTTCCCCCCATAGAGCCACCCAGTGTAATGTTTTCAAATTCCAACCCTCAAACTACAGCTGGAACCACTAGTGATCAGTCACCTCTGATGGTGGTCGGGTATCATAGTAATAAGGCCCTATAGGTTCTCATGATTTACTTGGATGTCTCTACGGGAAAAAACCACTAAAGAACAGTTTAAAAAGTGACTGGCATAGGAAAAATATGAGCTCATGTAGTAAGGTTACCGAAAGCAGGAAAACTGACTCAAGGGCTATAATATTCCTAAACCAGAAGTTCTTAACAAGGGGCAATACTGCTGTGGGAGAAATTTTAGGGATTAGGGTAAAGTTGAAGGGGGTAATTGGGACTGCTATTCAGCAAAGTACAAGCAAGCATATTCAATATTATATGCTTATTATTTGAAATGCACCTTTTTTGGCTAGTTTATCGGGGAAGGGGGGCAAGATATCAAAACTTCCTGAAAAGGGCAATGGAGCAAAAAAGGTTTTGAGAACTGTTGTCCAAAGGAAAAGTCCATTCAGACACTTTAAAAATCTCTTATGACCTTATTGCAAAGCATGTCTAATACCGCCTAAGTTTTTTCTTTAAGAGATATATTAATCAGAAGAGATGGGAAAGAATGGTTTTTCGGGATTTGGATCAGCTCTGCGGAACTTAATCCCTCTATGGTCCCCCTAGGTTGAGCTTTTTTTTTTTTTTTTTAAACATTTTTAGAGAAAAGTATATTTTCCTTGTGTTTCCTATTACGTTTCTGAATTGAAAAATGGTTTATTTGGGGAGAGCCCCAAAAAACCCCCCGCTGGCATCCCCCTTGATCACTGGAATGGAGATGTTTCCTGACTCCCCTGTTCTTCTTCAATTTGTTTCAGCACACGAAGTGCAGCACTGATCGGGCATACAGACTTTTGCTCCATTTAAAGTCTGTGGACCTGACAAAGATAGCCGAGCACTGTACTTTGTCATATAAAAGTATCTGTTTTTTTGACAGATCCAGTTAAAGTATCCATCAAATAAACGGATACTTTGACTTTAGTTTGTATCAGTTCATTTCTATGTCTGTTGCTTCCGTTCACAACAGGTGACCCAACGCAGACATAAACCAGACCTTTAGATTGTTTACACTTGATAAATCTGGCTCATTTTAACCTAACAGTGACTAGTCTAAGTTTACCTTAAGGGTGAATTGTATGAAGTGATTTGCGACAGTATTCTCGTGCAAAAACTCACAAATTTTGTGCATGCGACAATTGCCCAAATATTTAGTAAAAGAAATTTACTAAAATTTGCACCACAAATTGGAGCAAATTAACCTAGAAATCTACTCCAGGTCCCAGGTGGCTTAGATTATTTTGGACAGGCGCACAAAGATGCTCCGAATTTAATAAGCTTTAATAAATTTGGCACTCTTTACTCCTGTGCACTTGTATTCACACTGGCAGGGAAAAACTTTTTTCTTAACGTTTAAAAAATTTTCTACATCGTTTTTTTTTTTAATCTTTTACACAAGCCATTTTTGTGATCCAGTCACTATTCAAAGTATGTATAAAGACACATTTTAGGTTGTTTTGGTTGCTCTTAAGTCATATTTTCTTAAATTTGGTAAAAATTAGAAAAATAAACCTGAGTTTTGCGGCCCAAAAATTTATTTAACCTGAAAAAGAGTTTTTAAATAATGAGTTTTAATACTAGCAACCCGAACTTTTTCAAGAGAAGGCATTGCCTAATTTATAACTTGGTGACAGTTTCCCAAGCGTAATAGCTTGTTTTCTCGACATAAACATATTCCATTCTCCTGCCTCAAGCAGGTCCAATTAAAATAATCATTTTAATTTTGCAATATTTAAATGTCTGTTTAAAGTAATCTGGGGGCTGGCAATTATTAAAGTTCACCTAAGCACATGTGAAGGTTGCAGATATATGTTTTCAACAATGACAGCAGAAGGTGTGAGTAACATTAATCTGAAATGCCCCTCAAATTCTGAGAACTGAAAATGTAAGCATATTTTTGAGTTAACGTCCAGGACTAGTCGTCAGTTATGTTGCTCAATAAATTTATTGTATATGATTATTTATTAGAAAGTGTAAGTGTTCACTTGCTCTTGGACGCCATCTTGGACCATCCAGGTGCTTCTCAGCTTATTGATCGGCACCTCAATAAGCGGAATGGCACTTAGACTCAGGGATTCTTCTTCAAATCTGGCCTCAGCCAGCTTTATTCTTCATTTCAGTGGTACATTACAGCACACTTGCACAATAAACGTCTCAGCCATCTAGCCACTAACTAAACTTGCAGAGTCCCTCTCTACCTGTGGCCTGGACCTACCATCCAGTCCCAAAACACTCACTTTACCAGTCTCCTTCTGGTTGCTCTGGCTTCCCTCAAGTCTGGGGAGAAAACAGACCACTCATCAGCTCAGCTGCTCTAAACTGTTTGGTAGTGCACCCCCCCCCCCCCCCCCCCCCACAATCACCTGGAGTAAGAGGCTTGGACTGTACGCCACCTGGTGGCAGAGACATGTGACCACCTGCAGTCGCTCTGCCATTTCACACCCACCCCCTGTGATAAAAGCTGTGGGCCTTTTTCACTTTGCCTACTCAATCCTCCAAGGTCAAAGTTCCTACATTGGAGTTTACCTAAGTCACCCTGCCCTTTTTTTCCCTGGAGAGGCATCACACTCTTCAAAAACTAAAGGGAACTATACCTCCCTTTCACATAGACAGCACCGGTGTCATCCATACGTTCCCCGTTTACCTTCTTCTTCGAGGCACCTGTGATTTGCCTTACATCATAGAGAACCTCTATGATATAATTTGTCAAAAAAGACAACATTTCCTTGACATCTATCTGGCTATCCCCTAATGAAGACAAACCACTGATCTATGGCACAAGGACTGCAGGACCATCACGAGGCCTAGACTCCTTTCCATCACCATACTCCTGGTCCTCACTGACCATCTTCTGCCACTGAGGCTCAGCCACCTCCGTTATGATCTCTAGACCAGGGTCTGCACTTTAAGATAATGGTGGTAGTTGTTCCTCCGAAGCACTCCCTGTAGGTGTGCCCTCCCTGAACTGCATATGTGAATTGTTGTGTGAGATGCACTTGATGTTCGGTTCAGAATAAGCAGGGAGGAAACAAAGGGTTAACGGTAGCTATCATCCAAGGCCTCTTTACTTTCCTTAGCAAGTTGTTATACACATGTGCAGTGGTCATCCTTCATGTTACAATACCGTCCTTCCAGTTGCAGCCACTCTATAGACCGAGGCAGTGCAATGTTCCTTAACCCAGTCCCTCTCATAGCTACCTCTCTATTGTGCCACTCCCAATGCGGCCAGGGAAAAAAAGGTTTAAAGCTGACCTCCGAGCCCAGAGGCGGCACAGCCTATGTCTGGGCGGCATGATGGACTGCTCCTCTGATAGCTGAAGAGGATGCTACTGATACCCTGAAGGTGGAAATCAGAGAGCTAACCTAGTAGTAAAGACCCAGAACATTAAATTTACCTATCTTATATAACCTTCTAATCTACCCCCATCCTGTGTTGTCATGGCTTTTCCAAAGTCTTAAGTGACTGCAGCTGGTGACATTTGGGCAAAACAGCATACTATACACAATTCGCAGACATGTGCAGAAGATACAGACTGAACATAGGGGTGAAATAGGGGTCATTTCTAGAATATTCTTAGTGCAATCATAGCACAAAACAGTGCAATTACTAATAATCAGTATTAAACATTTTTAACCCTTAGTAGTATACCATACCACCTACTCCTGTATACTACACACTTTGGTCTGTATTTAAACTGTCATACAGTGAGTCTTCCCAGCACTTCACAGGAAAAGCCACCTGCTCCATCTGGCATACTCTCTGTCCTCCACAACTGCCAGAAATGTGGAAAGTCTCTGGCAAGTATGAACTTCACCTGCAGTCCTCACAAACTTCAAGCACATGATTGACAGTTCTGAAACACGTTTCAAAAAGTAATACAACAGTCTTGCCAGATTCTGGTCAGATCTTCAGACATGTTATAATGTCCGGATGCATTCTGGAGACCGTTTGCTGACAGTCCAGATCAACCAACAGTGGGATCCCACCTACCCGCAACTCCAGGGTTCTGTCACGCTGGACTACAGAGGCCACTTTCTGCTGTAGAGATGGGTTGCTTCTGGTAACGACCGAATCCAGGCCTCTTAGTGACTTGGCTTTGCCGTGTTTGGACTTTTTCTTGGAAGGACTGCCTGGCTTTTTGCCATCTGGACATTCCCCCCCAGCAACAGTCTTGTACACATCCCCACCAGGGCTTTGGTTGGCTAAGGTAATGTGGTACCGCTGGCTGGGTAGTCATAGGATGCACAAGCTCACAAGTGACCTGCCCTCTCCACCAGGGCTTTGGCTGGTTACGATTATCTGGCATTACTGGTTGGGTGGCTATGCAGCACATCAGCTCAAAAATGTCCTCCATAGCCTCCATTTTTTCTTTCTGGCAGCAACAGTCTCTTTTCAGAAACCACAGTTTCTTCACTTGGGTGTGCACCCCCCTTTTCAGAGACAGTCTCTTCACACCTCCAGCAGTCACACAGTCTCTATACTGGTTGTATCTTTTATTTGCCGCACCAACAGTCAGGTGCTTGACCCTTTCAACTCTGCTGCAGCAGTCCTATGTAGCTCTGCAGCAGTCATATGCACTTTGCAGTATCAACAGTCTTTTTCCTGCATTCTTCTTTCACACACCAATTAGTGCTAATCTTGATGCACTGTGCCAATCTTGCACATTGCATACCTCCAACATATGTAAGGGTTCACTTGCTCTTGGACGCCATCTTGAACCGTTCAGGATTTTCTTAGCTCATGGATCACCGCCTTGGTAAGCGCAATGGCACTCAGACACAGGGATTCTTCTTCTTCAAATCTGGCCTCAGCCAGCTTTATTCTTCAGTTACAGGGGTACACTATAGCACACTTGCACGAAAAAAATAAATAACATCTCGGCTGTCTAGCCACTAACTAAACTTGAGTACCACTCTACCTGTGGCCTGGACGTATCATCCAGCCCCAAAACACTCACTTTACCAGTCTCCTACTGGTTGTTCTGGCTTCCCTCAAGCCTGAGGGAAAAAGAGCCCTCTCATCAGCTCAGCTGCTCCAAACTCAGCTACTCCAAACCCCTCTTCCCCTATCACCTGGAGTAAGAGGCTTTTTATAGGCCTCCAAAGACCTGAAAAAAGCCTGTCTTGGACTGTATGCCACCTGGTGGCAGAGACATGTGACCACCTGCGGTTGCTCTGCCACAAAAGGTAAAAAATAAATCAAAGATGTGAGTGCAACTAGTATGTATGTCTTCCCAATGACTACACCTAATAGACTAAAATGAATAGGCTTGTTCAAGTGGGCATTGAGGTCAAATGTTGATAAGCAATAAAGGGAAGTGTATTAAAACAAATAAGGCAACTTGTAAGTAAGGGCAAAAAGAATAGTGACATATAGATTTGCATAGATGCGCATACACAAACTTGAAGAATGTGTTCAACTCAGTTCCTAAAGCGGTTTATTTTTTATTTTCCTGAAGCAGTAAAAAAAAGTTTTTTCCACTCTCCAGTTATAATTCCATCTGAAAATAAACCAATGAAAACCAATGTCCTACCTGAGTTATCATCTACCTTGACTGCAAAAGTGTACATACATTTTAAGCTGCAACTTAGATACTGATTTTGCATATTGATGTGGTTGTAAATTCTAACTTGTATTATAAATGTCTTACATTTCCTTATATACAGAGAGGCCTGATTTCCGAGAAATCCGATCATTTGTAGAGAATAAAGCAGAAAGCGTCTCACGGCAGAAACCAAATGAGCTTCTGAGATATAACCGTAAAGCTTTAACCCGGGTTTACCCCAAAGGACCAAGAGTAGATTCTTCAAACTATGACCCTCTGCACCTCTGGTTATGCGGAGCCCAGATGGTGGCTCTGAACTACCAGACACCAGGTATGGACTTATAAATAACATATGTGATTGTTTGTGTATCCTCCACATTTTATCTAATATGTAATTAGTAAAGTTGTTCTTGACCAGATGGCTACATGTCATAACATTGGCAAGATGCTCAACAACTCCAAAGCTTTGAGGACTTAACATATTTACATCTGCATACTGAACATCTTGTAAAAAGTTGTGGCTGTTGCAGTAGAAGAGAGAGAAGAAAAAACCCTCAAAAGTTATCAGTTATTTCCTTAGTAGTCATACTCTACTTAATGCTGATAGACTAGCAATTACACATTACTACCCTAAAGGTGTTGGTTGTTGGCCAGCTGGCTACCATGGGAGAGCAATAATGACTCCCACTTTGGTGAAACAAAATGGCTCTGAGAGAAAACCCTCAGAACATTTTATAGTGAGGGTGGTACATGGAATCATATGATTAATGGCAAAATTACATTAACCTATAACAGTTTAAAAACATCTTATAAATTCAATATAGTTGTGAATAAATGTTATTATACATGAATATTCATAATTACTTTCTGGCAAAAATCCAATACATTTAATTAAAATTAAGAGAAATTCATAAATCAGTCATAACATTAACCTCATCTTGTTAGTAAATTCAGGTGACCAATTATTTTAAAGGTCAAATGACACATATAGTGTAAATATAGAGAAAATAATTTGTACAGATGTGCTTCATTCCATAACAGTGCATAGTTCTTATGAAATGTATTTGTTAATTTTTATCAACCTGTTGGTGAGATCAGAAGTTTAAAAGTTACATTTTATGTGATTAGCCTTGAATATTAATGTCAGACTATATTCTGCTTATTAAACTTGAAAGAATACAGAATGAGTAGCTTTTAGGCTTAGTATGTATTTGCAAACTTTAACAATCCATACAGTGGGCTACAAAAGTATTTATACTTGAACTGTTCCTCATAAGGGTTAGATGTTAGAGCAACAAAGTTAACTCTGATATTTTATGTGACAGAGCAACAAAAGTAGCAAGTATTTGTGAAGTGTAAAGAAAATGACACCTGCTTTTCCAAATTTTTGCAAACTAAAAAACTAAAAAGTGGGGTGTGTGTATATGTGTTCAGCCCCCCTGAGTCAATAATTTGTGTAACCACCTTCAGCTGTAATGACAGCTGCAGGTCTGTTGATTTATATCTTTACCAGCTTTGCACATCTAGTGACTGGAATTTTTGCCCATTCTTCTTTGCAAAATAGCTATAGCTCAGTCAGATTGGTTGGCGAACATTTGTGAACAGCAAAGTCCTGCCACAGATTCCCAATGGGATTTAGGTCTGGAGTTCGACTGGTCAATTTTAACACACAAATATGATTTAAACCAGTCCATTGTAGCTTTGACTTCATGTTATGAGTTGTTGTCCTGCTGTAAGGTAAACCTACGCTCAAGTCTTTTGCAACCTTTAATATGTTTTCATTGTCATATGGGTATCTCTTCCTATTGCTTACAACATAACTTTTAATACAGTATTCATTAAAAAAAAGTATAACTAATATATATATATGTAACCAGAAACCTCCTAACAAACAAACTCCTATACAAATATAATGTGGTAACTTGTAGGGTCAAAAATCTTACCACAACCATCAGGTGATCGGGTCATGCATTGGGATCCTTTCCAGAAGTATAGTCCTGGTGCATGAATACTGTATTAAAAGTTATGTTTTAAACAATACGACGACCCATATAGCAGTGAGAATTAGTACAGACAGTCCCCGGGTTACGAATGGGATAGGGACTGTAGGTTTGTTCTTAAGTTGAATTGTATGTAAGTCAAAACAGGTATATTTATTAAATGTAACTCCAGCACAATTTTTTTTTTTTTAGTTTCGGATAGTGCAGGGAAGGGTTTTACATTTGTTTTGCTTTCTGTGCCCCTGTTAAAAAGATTTCACCTCATGTGCTGCTGTGGCATGCTGGAACTTGTTGTTCCACAACTACCATCTGCTGTGGAACATGGAACTGTAAGTGCCAGCATGCCCAATAAGTCTCCGTTTGTAACTATACATCTATTCCAAATGTCAGTGGCACACTAAAAACTAAGTAAAACATCAAAGGCATATAGGAATTTTTGAAAATGCATTACTGCTAAGGAAATATGAAAACCTGGGATTCTTAGTTCACAGTTTTAATCAAAAATGTTTCAGCTCACCTCCCAATTGCGTCAAGGGAATCCCAGCACAGGTGAGTCCTAACACTAAAACGTTACCTCTCTTGGAGCCTGTTTAGACTACAACATCTCTGGGAGTGAAAAGGACTAGCTACTGAATAACCCTGCACTGGTTTAAAAGAGGTAGGCGGAGTGCAACAAGCCAATGAGGCTGCCACTCCTCATACAGACTACTAAAACGTTTTTGTAGTTTTTCCATTTGTAACTATGGGACAGATGTAAGTCGGAACGGTGTAAGTAGAGGACTGCCTGTATTAGTCTTTAGAGGTTCTAGACCCTTATGATTTAGCAGTGATTTCTCTAACAGGTTTTCCTGCAGGATCAGAGCATCTTCTTCCACATGTTACTGTAATCCCTACATAGCTTTTTGCAAACTGCAAACAGGACGTCTTATGACTTTCTTTAAGAGGGCTTTCTTCTTACCACTCTTCCTCAAAGACCAGATATGTGGAGTACACAGTATAAGCCACATCAGGGAGCGGGGTCTAAAGGAACCTCCTAGTCTTTGCCAGAGCCTGCCACAAGACCAGTGTGGTGGTAAACTCCCAGGTCACCCCTGATGCAACTTGCTTGCGTTTGTGGCTGCAGTGTAACTTGGGACAGAATCGCTAGGCAGAAACAATGTCGAGGGCAGGCAAAACAGTCAGGGCAGTCGGCAGGCAACATATTCAAATGGCAATAGCAGAGACCCAGAGTCTCTCAAGTATTCTTGATTAATAGACAAGAGAAACAAAGGTTTGTCAAGACACACAACGGGAAGAGGATACTTGGAAATCAGAGGAGCGTCAATGAAATTTCCAGCTGAGAACCAACCATAATCCAAGAAAAGCTGTGGCCTGAAACAAGGCACCAGATGAGGAACTGAGTTGGACCGGCATGCTCAGACATGGAGAGGTAGTGTTCACCCTAGGGACACCTCTCCTATGTAGCCTAGGTGAGGAAGTTTCCCGGATGCAACAGACAATTCACATGGAAATGCTCGGAACTGCTGCAGTAGAGGCAGAGATTCGGCTGGAGTTGGCTGGAATGTTCTTGCTCAGACAGGTGGGCTCTATTCACTTGCATCAGCTCTTCAAAATAACCCATTAGCAGAAGCAGTGGACATTTTTGGAACACCCGAGAGAGTTGAGGAAGTTGATAGAGCCGGATGGTTTCACGCAGTTGGCGGGTCTCCTGCTGTTTCTCTGCAAGGCGGATGTTCATTCTTGCAACTAGATGAATAAGTACATCCAGAAAGGAAGGGAGATCGTGAACGGACAGTTCGTCTTTGATCTTGACCTTGTCAGAATGTGGCTATGAGAGCCTCATTATTGAGAAGAGAGGATGCGGAATTGTATCGCGTATTGCCTGACTGTAGAATCACCGTATTGAAGTCAGGGCAGAAAAGCCGCAGCAGAATCCGCAATGTGTTTCTTGAACACATTGCGGAATGCTTTAAGAAATGCTTGGAGATTAGCAGGCACTTAATCCCCTCGGTTACAGAGGGGAGTGGCCCAGGCCAGAGCTTCATTTTGGATCACTCTGAAGGAAACTTATGTGCTGTCATTTCCATACATATAGAGCATTGACTGAGGAACCCCTACAGGACTTCGGATTCCCATTCTAATGTGGTGGGAGAGACAGTTGCAACATAGGACCAGCCGGGGTCACAGGAGCAGTTGGAGGGTGACTTGGCATAGGTGGTTGAAAAGGGGAGACTGCAGGTAGGTAGGCTTCAAGATTCTGTAGAGCATCCATGAGCTTGCATATGCAGTGACTCTGGTGGGCCAGTATAGCCAAAATGCACTGTAGGTCAAACAGAGGCACCTTGGCGAGATCTATGGCCAGCTTTTACTGTCGTGGATGTAGAGTGGATCTGCTGGACTACTGCGAGTGGTGGTAAAAGCCATGTCAGGGAATGGAGTCTAAGGAGCCTTCTGGTCTTCAGAGCTCTCCGCAAGGCCGGTTGGTCTTATGCGGCAGAAGACTCCCAGGTTGCTACCCCTGATGTGACTTGCTTGCGGTGGCGGCCAGGGTGTAACGTGGTACAGAATTGCTAGGCACAAACAAGGTTGGGTGCTGATAGTATGGTCAGGGCAGACAGCAGGTAACATAGTCAAACGGCAGTAGCAGAGGTCCAGGTAAAAAGAAGCAGCAACAGGAAATAACATAGGCTCAAGGAAAACACATCAAAGATCTGGCAGAGTGGGACAGAAGTGAACTCCAGATGTAGAGTCAGCACCTGGTAATTATCCTAAACTGTACAAAGCTGGCGCGTGTGCCCTAGAAAGTGGGGTCACACATGCCGGCACAGAGAAGAGGACCGCAACAAAACAGGAGCGTGGAGAGGTGAATCTTGTGAGGAATGAGCCAAGTAAATGCTTGGGGGCCACAGCATGGCTCATGACAGTAACATTATGAACTCTATCCACTGACAGCCTAATATTCATGGAGGTTGCATGACAGAGACATGGAAAACCAATTACAAGAAGTAATTGGGATCACTTTGAATCTTACCCGTGAATTAGCAGTTCTAGTCATACATTTTTCTACTATTCCACCCCTTTACAGGACAGTCTCTTTTCACATCTCAATTGCTGCTAGGACAGCTATTGCCTAACACTGGATGGACCCTAAGGCCCCCCTCTATTGCGGAGGTCATACGTCATATTAATTTTAGTTGCGCTTGTGAATTACAACTGATCAATCCTCCTTTTTACTCACGAAAAAACATTCTCTATGGAGTACTTGGATCTCCTCTAGGTATTATTCAACTGAAAGTTTATAATATCTATATTTATGATGTAAAGTTTGTCTTATACTTGCGAGTAATATGCCTCAGTTAATTGTTTGCTGTTTCCTGTTCTCTTTGTTTTGTATGCTCATCTGAACATGTACTGATTTTTTGCCTCTGATATTAACTGGCTCTGTTATCATCTGCATGATCACTGAAATCTATCATCTTGATTGTATTGATTCGACTCTGTGTACATGTCAATGCCAATAAACATGTTTAAAAGAAAACCAATTACACATATAGAAGAGAGACTCCAACAGTAAAGATCAAAATGGCCAGCCCATTTTTGTGTCAGGTTTTCCCATCCAGTTTTCCCACTTTCGTAACCCTTAGAATATTTCACCTTTGTTTGAAACAATGTAGTCCCGCAAATTACCAGAGAGAAATGAACCATAGCAGTTCCAGAGTTTACGCTTTCTGTATGTTTGTAGGCCCTTCGGTCAAACTGAACTTAACAGTTTGATCCTTGGTAGTCACTAATCTATCTCAATCTTTACCTGTTTAATTGAGCTAAACAACCCATGATAATTGGAGTTGTAGAAGAAAACGCTCATCTAAACAAGTAATCAGTTGGCACCTATCTCATATCTGGGCCGAGCATTATTCTTTAGAGAATAATTATACATTATAATTTTCTGCATTTTCCTCTTTCCAGATCGATACATGCAGATAAATCATGCCATGTTCTCCCACAATGGTCAATGTGGATACATTTTACAACCGGAGTGTATGAGACAAGATGCCTATGACCCGAGTGTTTCCAAGAGACATAGACAAATGGTTTTGACCATTAGGGTAAGAAAGATTGATTACAGCCTAATTAATAATTGAACTCAAGTCTAAATAATATGTAAAGCTAATGATAAGATAAATTACATGTGGTTTACTATCTTAGGTCATTGGAGCTCGTCATCTGCCAAAGCCGGGCCGTGGCATTGCCTGTCCATTTGTTGAGCTAGAGATATGTGGCGGAGAAAACGACAACAACAAGTTCCGAACCAGTGTAGTCAGTGAGTATAAGACTCTTCCTACGAGTAAGCAACTGCAGAGTGACAGTACTGTTCTGTGAATTAAGGTGTCTTTATATTGAAGATGCATATACACAATCAAGTCACATTATAATGACCACCAGCTAATGTCCAGAGTAACTGCCAGGTGCAGCGTGATAGCAGCTAGAAGGGCTGGGAGTGACTCAATAAGGTCCTAGTAGGTTTTAACAGGTATCTGGAACCCTGCTTGCTGCAATGTATCCCACAGCTGCCGGAGGGGGCATAATGGGGATCCATAGAACGAACAAGACGATCAAGGTGGTCCCACAGATGCTCAGTTAGGTTTAGGTCTGGGGAATTAGGAGTCCATTGTTGTAACTGGAAGTCATGGTCATGTTCTCCCAACGGTGTAGGACATTCCTAAGCATGTGATACATCACATTATCTTGCTGGAAGATTCTGTCTGCCCCAAGGAAGACAATCCACAGGTATGGGTGTACTTAATCTGCCAGGATGGATTCATACCCACATTGGTTGAGAGAATGCCTTTCATATGGATGAGCAGGCCCTTACTATGTCACAAAAATATTACTCAGACCATAACACTGCCACCACCAGCTTTTGCAATGGATGCAGGGTCTTTGTTCTCTGATGTCCATCCATTTAGTGAATCCAAAAACAATATTTGGTTCAGCACCTCCAAAAAACTTTAAACGTGGGTGCACGCTGTGATGGCTGTAATCTAAATACACATACCAATAACAGCAGCACACAAAAATAGAATACGTTGAAAAAAACACGAAAGTTTTATGAGGTTCTTAGTTCACCTGCAGGACCCACCTGCATTTGAGGTCTCGTTGAAGTCGAAGGTGGGCTTAAGCAATTTTGTGCAAAAGTGTGAACTAAGAACCTCATAAAACTTTCGTGTTTTTTTAAGCAGAAAGTTTTTTTCAACGTATTCTATTTTTGTGTGCTGCTGTTATTGTTATGTGCATCCATTTAGTGAGGCAGAAAACATCTCTTATTCACAGTGGTGTCATTTGTCCAATCACGAGACACTTTTACCACAGCATTACACGGACAGTTCACAAATTGCACAGTTTCAAAAATACTGCTACCCTTAGGCTGAAAGCCAATAATCATTCCCTGGTAAATTGCCCCTTTTACCCTTGACAACAATGAGGAATATGTGTGCAGACAGCCTATCAGACCTTGTATACCCACCAAGCCAACTCACCACACATGACTTCCTTCATGAGCTATGCGCTGCCGAGGTCATAAATGGTAATAATAATGTGACTCAACTACGTATTTCTGAATTACTACATTTGGCAGTGATTTCATTAGATTTAAAGACCTTTCTCAACTTTCCTGAATAGAATGAAACATTTAGAAACAAAGACATTTGTAAAATTTCATGTTTTTTGTCTTTAGATGACAATGGCTTAAATCCTGTGTGGACCACTGTTCAGCAGCAGGCCTTGTTCGAGATCCATGAACCAGACCTGGCGTTCCTGAGGTTTGTGGTATATGAAGAAGACATGTTTAGTGACCCTAACTTCTTGGCACAAAGTACATTTCCTTTAAAGGGACTGAAAACAGGTACATGTATAAGATGTATATTATTCACCCCTTTTTGAGTGACGGACTAAAAGTGACTAAAGCACATAAAAAATGTGTTGCAATGCATGCACCCAGTTTTCTGGCACAAACTACACCAGAATTCTGGCATAATTTGAATAGGAAATTTGCCCAAAAGTATTTGCAAAATTAATATTATATTGTGAAATGTTGTTAAAATTGGACTTAGGCTTTGGAGCAGCTTCAGTCATTTGAATAATATTCATGTGTTCACAGAAAAGAACAAGTACATTTACAAAGATCATTACTGAAGCTCTTATATATTTTTCAGGTTACAGATCGGTGCCACTCAAAAACGGTTTTGGTGAAAATATAGAACTGGCTTCTCTTCTAGTCTACTGTCACATACAAAAACACCTGGTAAGCTCTGTATCTACCACCATTTAAAGCGGCACCATCATGCCACTTTGCTTCTAAATCCCAGCATGATCACTTTTGTAACTGTCTTTTTATACTTTACACTTTATTTGTCACACAGATAAAAAATACATTAGTATTTTATTTAATGATGTCATTGATGTATTTTGCATATGGATAAGATGTACAGGAGAAACTAAGGAAGAGAACAGAAGCCGTCAGCAGAAGCAAATAACTAATTCTAGGCCTGCTGTTGGGGGATCTATGAGAATATATTATCCAATTCATGAAAGCTGCTCTGTTAGTCTAGACAAGAGAGTAAAATCAATTTATTTCCACAGTGATATACTGAATCTTGTACACTCTTCATACATTTTTTTAAGGGCCAGCTATTGCGAAAGGCCATTTATCATCTTCAATATCTTCTGAAATGTCCTAAATCGGACGTTTTCTACACCAGGAGGAGGGTCTTGAAAATATTTTGATGAATCTACGGCGAACCATGAATCTTTACGACCATTACACTCAGCCAATGTAATCTGAATGCAAAATTACAACATGAGCTGCGTCCCGATCCATCTGTTCTGTGACTTCAAAACGCCTCAATAAACAGTTATAATTTAATAGTAGGCCTGCTTTGATATAAAAAAGCACATCTGCAGACACTTAGACAAGAAATGCGCGATCATAAAGGCCTACAGATGGTTTCAAATCCAGACATTTCTGGGCCTCGAAAGCAGAAAGCTGTTGAAGACAGTAACAAAAGCTAAATTATGCTTCTGATTACGTTGCCAATTTACGAAAATTGGGTAATTTTTAAAGAATATCATCTAGGGTTTTTTTTATGTTTTCTGCATTGCAATGCTAACAGAAAACTTTGTGTTTTCTATCAAATCTTTACATTTATTTCATTACAGCAACTTACAAGGTGTCTACTAGGCAGATCTGAGGCATTATCCAAACTGAAAACAATCCTCAGTCTGCACTTCATTAAGCATTCAAAAAATAATTGAAACTGAAGTAATCCAAGTTGAGGACATCATTGATTTATAAAATGAGGAAACCCAGTTCTGTTAAGATAATAAATTAGGTGTAGAATTATCTTTTGTTCTACACCTTGCCAATTGGTTGTCTCTGTCCAAATTGCATTGTAAAAGCTGGTCTCAGCTGATAGCTTAAGAAATGCACACCACACACCGATCTGGTGCATCAAATCTGTTTTATTATTAGCAAGCTACACCCTCAAGTTCCATTGAAGGCACTTTTATGTACAAGCAGCACAAAGCAAAACTCAACCACATAGGACATCAATTTAGTTGGAATTCTTCTGTAATTAGATTATTTGCTCTGTATAATTCCTACTTGTTGAAAGGTTCCTTGAGCATAAGCAGCTAACAAAGAGTAGCTCTCCTGGGCCTTCCAGGGATCTGCTGTGCAAAATCCTGACATTAAGGGCCACATGTATGAAAACTGTCTAGGTTTAAAATTCACCTTGTTGCCCATAGCAGCCAATTACAGCACCCATTTCACTTCATATGGTGCTCTGGAAAAATGAGAGGGGCTCTGATTGGTTGCCATAGGCAACAAGGTGAATTTTAGACCTAGACAGTTTTCATACATGTGGCCTTAGGGTTAATTTTTACAGTGGTGGCATTGCATTACACAGTATTACACAAATTAATGGATGTGTAATACAGGACAGGAGGAGTCCTCTGGAGAGGGAAATATTCTTAGTAATATCTGTCAACTATGACCAAGAGATAAAGAACATGAAAACATAAGATGCCACTCTATTAACTTAGCATTCCCTAATAGAGTGTATAGCATTGGGTTTTCTAAACTGGTCTACCCCTTTAAAAGCATTATATATATGTATATATATATATATATGTATATATATACATATATATATATATATGTATATATATATATATATATACATATATATATATACATGTGTGCACATATATATATATATATATATATATATATATATATATATATCCAAATAGAAAATTCGCAGCACTCACATGGCAGTAGTGAAAAATGTGTTGTTTATTCCCACATAATCAAACCGACGTTTCGGCCATTTTTCAAACGGCTCTGTGAGAGGGCCGAAACGTCGGTTTGATTATGTGGGAATAAACAACAAATTTTTTCACTACTGCCATGTGAGTGCTGCGAATTTTCTATTTGGATATTGAATGTGGAGTCTTTTGGCTGGACTTGTCTTTCGCTTGCACCCCGCTTTTATCTATTATTGGATTGTGCTGCTTTTTTCTCTTTTTATATATATATATATATATATATATATATATATATATATATATATATATATATATATACACACATATATATATATTCCACTTTAGTCCAGAAAGATTAAAAACAGGCACTGAACATGTAGGTTGACAAAGACCTTAGCCATGAGTAAGAACACTTGTGTTCGAAACATGTAGGCAAGTCAGTCTACTTTTTTCACTGCCATGCACTGCTCTGCTCTTTGTGAACATACATGTTCAGTGCCTGTTTTTAATCGTTCTGGAATAAAGTGGAATATATATATATAGTGGATTTTACTTTTCCAGTATATCGAGTGGATGCTGGATATATTGGAAAAGTAAAATCCAGAAAGTGCATGGAAGTGAAAAAAGAAGACGGTCTTGCCTACGCCACAAGTGTTCTTACTCATGGCTACGCTCTTTGTCAACCCACATGTTCAGTGCCTGTTTTTAATCATTCTGGAAGAAAGTAGATTTTATCTATCTATCTATCTATCTATCTATCTATCTATCTATCTATCTAGCTATATGCGTGTATGTTGACGATAAAAAATGCTGCATTAATGTGATTTAAATGCAAACTATAAAAGCATTCACCAAAATTATTTTTATAGAAAGGTACCACTTTCAGAAATTTTCCATTGTGGAAGTGTTCCCCATCAAAGCTTCCGCTCTATTCTTAACTGAATTGAGGTAGTGTCAACTTATTGCTGAAAAAGGATGTTGAACAAAGGTCTCAAGTGTATAGCTGACAGTAGATACAATTATTAAATTTCCATGTTATTTTAAGTTATTAAAACATCTATCTTGCTTCATCCCTCACTTGCTCATGTTGTTTCAATTAAAAATTGAGTATGATGCTACAGTTGCATTCTGCTCCTCCCACTTTCCTCCATATACTGTTTTATACTAGATGGTGTTTGCTGACTGAGTAGATTTACATAGAGCCTGTATAAAGGGAAAGTGTATCTGCAGGTAGTTTGAAGGTGAATATGCCAATATTAGAAAGTTTGTTCATATGTACTAATGTTATGCGCATGTGTACTGAAATACTAATATGCACAAATATAACTGAATCTAATTACACAGTTAAGTCACACGATTATGATCACTAGCTACCGTAATAGTCGAGAAAAACCGCCATGTCCAGCACAGACAGGAGCTAGACAGGCTGGGAGTGACTAAATAAGGTCTTGGTAGGTTGTGACTGGTATCTGGAGCCAAGCTGACTGCATCCCACAGCTGCTGGAGGGTGTGTGAGGGAGGATGCATAGAGCAAACAATACAATCAAAGTGTCACCACAGATGAACAATTGGGTTTAAGTCTGAGGAATAAGGGGGCCATGGTAGTACTTGGTCATGCTCTTCCAACCGATATTGGACATTTCTAGCTGTGTAATATGTATCATTGTCTTGCTGGAAGATCCTATCTGCCACAGGGAAGACAGTGGGTATATGTCATCTGTAAGGATGGATTTATATTTAAATTTGTTGAGAGTGTCTTCCAAATAGATGAGTGGGCTCATAAAATGCCACAAAAACATCTCCCAGACCAACACTTTCACCACCAGCCTGTGTTCTTCCAGCAATGGTTGCAGGGTGTGTAATGAAGCAGAAACGTGACTCATCGGAAAAGGCAACTTTATGCAAATCAGCAGAGGTCCTATACCGATACTGCTGAGAAATTTAAAGCTGATGCAGCTCCAATTGTAGAGGTGCAGTACCCATCCTTCTTTTTGGAGCCCATATGAAATAGGGTTAGCTGAACTTTTGTTTTAGACACACGTCTGGTATCCCTTTGGTTCATTTTGGAGCTGAGCTGCGTGTCGGTCTGCCCTCTTGTACTGTCGTAGCTGACATTCACCTCTCACATCAATGACACATGGTGCTCCGTCATTTCCATGTTGCTTATTTGCAATGATGTCATTTGTCCACTCATTATATACCTTTACCACTGCAGCATGCAAGCATTTCAGACTGTGCAGTTCGGAAATACCACCACCCTTGGCCTGAAAGTCAATAATTATCCTTCTTTACGCAACGAGGGATATGTGTGCAGACAGCCTATCGCACAGCCTATATACTCAACAAGCCAGCTCAGCACAGATCAAAATAGTGTGACTCGACTGTATAATTGAATAAGACATATTCATTTATGGATTCTTGTATTAGATCAAACTCTGGTTTTGGTAGTAATGAATTTGGAGGCTCTATATTCACACAAGAGGTATACTCTAACAGGGATTAGTTGTGAGAAGAATAGGATGGGAAAGGACTACCTCATAATGATTGGTGGCCAGGGAGAGCTGACAGAGAAAGCAAGAGGCAACTTGTTTTGGAAAAACCAAAGGAGAGAGAATTTTGGAGCAAAAATGTGAACTTCCAAACGAAAGACTGCAGCCAGTAACTGCACATATAGATGAAGGTACAGTTTAAACATACGGTGAGATCAGCTCAGTATCCTAATTAATATAATGGATAATGTGGTGCTTTTTTTTTCTTTAAGGGAATGGGTGAAGCTTTGTATTCAACACATGGTATGATAAGCCATAATAACGAACTGGCATTATATGACACACATAAGCCTGTGAGAGGGGTTCCCAGCAGAGAAGCCATGGTGAGGCAACATGGGATAGATGGCAGAGGAGCCACAATCCCAGATCCGGCTAAGAGGTAAGCATGAAGAAAAGATGGAGGTTTGTGCATCATCTCCTATTTCTGGGTCAGTTTGGACTAGCTGAATCATGCATGCTGAGAGTCCTAACCTGCCTCAAGACCAAATGCTTTATACTGGTGGTGGCAGCTGATTTCTATCCTTTTGCACTTGGTACTCAGAAATGTTGCTCTCTGTTCTTGATTGTGGTGACCTATTTGGGTTTTGTTTCTCCTATGTATAACATACTAGTTTTCTCAGGAGCTGTTTTTTTTTGGTGTCTGCCTTCTGCTGGCGGTGGCAGTTGTTTTGGTTACTTGTGGTGTGGTATACTTGAATTTTTCATCTATTATTATTCATATTGTTAACATCAGGCTTCAGGTAAGCCAAATTATATTCTCCATGCTTCTACCTATTAATATTAGTTAGTGAACGTTATTAAAAATAATTTCAGTATAGGAGGAATCACCAGAGGTAGATTGATTTCTACAACAGGAACCCATAGTACTGCACAGGTTACTACATTGTAAGCATCATGATGTGTCCAGTAGTTAGAATGCATTTGGGCAATACATAGCTAGAGAGCTGTAGAAATGTAGCACAATTTATAAAATCCTGAAAATTTCTATTGACAGAGGAAAATCACTTGATTCAAATGGCCTATACTTTGCTATAAGGTACTATAGTTGAGTCTTCATTGTGCAAATGAGGGATACTCATCGCTAGGCAGAAAGTTACTATAATAGAGAGATAGATTCAAAGGGGTGTTACCGCCATAGGTTTTAATGGCATATTGATAGGATAGGCTATCAAAGCCTAATATGTGCAGGTCTCACACCTGTCTTAGGAATGGGCCCCCAAAAGCATCAGCTCAGAATGAAGAGCCGGAGAAGCTTGTGCACAACTCTCCATTCTGTTCTATGGGACTTCTTGAGAGCAGCTGAACAGTGTGTTCAGTTGTACTTGGAACTCCCATTGAATGGAGAGTTGGAACCAGAGAAGGGACCTGCACCTATTAGGGCATGGGCACGGGTTTTTAGCCGGTTTTTCAGGTGGTTTGCGGTTTTGCAAACTGCCTGAAAAACCGTCCGAAAATTAGCACAATGGGCTCCTATGGAAAACCCGTGCAGCAGTTCCCACTGCACGGGTTTTCCGCCCGCGGGGCACCCGCAAAGCATTCTACTATCACATTCTTTTGTCCGGTTTTCGGACGGAATCTGTGCTTGTGAATGTGAAGAGGGAGGGCTTTTCTCCGCTCATTGCAGAGAAAAGCCGTCCCCCCCCCACAGCCGTGGGGACGGCTGCAAAACAGGACAAATACCGGTCGCATAAACCAACCGGTATTTGTCCATTGCCGTGTGAACGCACCCTTAGGCTTTGATAGGATACCCTATCAACATGCAATCAAAGCCTATGATGGGAACACTCCTTTAACTTTGAAGTCAATGCAAGAAAGTACTAAATGTAACACACAGTGGACAAAGTAGCAGGCGGGCTATAGTCAATAGATACAGAGCAATGACAGAGAGTTGAGTTTAGACAAATCCACCTTACAATTGTGCAGCACAAATTGTGTTTCCTTGACCAATTTTAGATGCAAAAAACTCCTCAATTGGCACATTCATAAATATATAGTTACATAGTTTGTAAGGTTGAAAAAGTCTGACATCCATCCAGTTCAGCCTTTGTGATAGTGTTGATCCAGAGGAAGGCAAAACCCCATGAGGGAGAAGCCAATTTTCCTCATTTTAGGGACTTCAATCTGGCAATTAGAATCAATCCCTGGATCAACAAACCTTCTCCAGAATCCTAGTCAATATAACTTGTTTTATATGATTGCTCTCCAGAAATGCATCCAGACCCTTTTGAACTCATTTAGTGAATTCACCATAATAATTTATTTTGGAAGAGAGTGACATAGTCTCACTGCTCTTACAGTAAATAATCCCTTTCTATGTTTATGAAAAACAACCTTCTTTCCTTTAGATGTAGAGGATGCCCCCTTGTTCTGGATATAGTGCTTTGTATAAATAAATCATAGGAGAGATCTCTATACTAACCCTTGAAATATTCATACATATTTATTAGGTCACCTTAAAGGCATCTTTTTTCTAAACCAGATAACCCTAATTCTGATAATTAGGTGTCAACAGAACCAGGGATTCTCAGCCAGTCTCCTATGCTGGCACGTTCAAGCCTTAAAGAGGTTTTCCCACTAGGCTGTTTCACTGAGTCACAAGCAGTTTTACACTCACGCTGTCTCTTCAGGCTATGGGTGGCTCTATACCAGTGATTAGCATTTCTAGCATTGCCATAAGTAGCTTACACTGACAAGTGCAGGAGATGTTCTCTCTTCAGCAAACACATGGTACAGGTCCTGTGAGGACTGAAAACAATGGCTTATCTGTAATCATGTTAGAGATAGTTTGCTCCAGTGCTCAGTGCATCCATGGGGTGACAGCACTCCCTGCTCTAATCAGATAACAGAGTTATGGTCGGGGAACCATAAAAACCAGTGTGCACTCACAGCACATAAAATGTCTCTTTTATAATGACTAAAGTAAAATTTATTGACCAATGTACTTAGAGAAACTGTTCAATGACCTACCCCATCATGTTGAAAGCTATTTTTTGTAGTGATAAAACCCCTTTAAGCTAAGGTATGCCTATTGACACCATTAGTTCCTATTTTCTGGTTTAGTCCAGAGTTTTATGGAAAAAAAATAAATACTATGCCGTCCCTAAAAGAACCCTCACAATAATGTAAAATGTTCAGCCCCCTCTTCCCCATTTCTTAGTAACATTGACACTGCAAAATTCAACTCAATTTATTATAGTGTGTGAATATTTAAGGTGGCATCTCTTCTGTGCCACAATAAAGATTAGACTAAGAGATTATATTGGAAGCCGGGTGGGTTTTTAGCACAGTTAGTCCTAGGTGATCATTATAAGTCAGCAGCTAGGTTGTAGATTATACAAACAGTACATTTTTGCTCTGAGCAGGGAAATTACCTAATTGTCAGTATTATTCCTTATCTCTCTCTTATTTCAGAGCAGGAATCGGAAAGGTCAATCCTCGAGTGTCTTCTGATTTCTAAGGTAAAGGTTTGTGTTCTGGGAAGTTAACTGAGGCAGTACTGATGAGGATAAAAATATAATCTAACACATCCTGGTTTCCTACGGTCCTCAGCAGTAAATCTGCCTGCCCAAAGATTGTTATCCATCAAGGTATCAATGCAAAAGTAGTCAGATTTGTCTTTCATTGGTCAGTAAAAGGTGTGTGGTAGCAGCTTTGGGAGTTGTAATGGTGACTTTATTCTATTCTAAATCTTCTAGATAAATAGAGATAAGTTTTTATTTTTACAGTTTACAGGGAACCTGTCAGCTGGTTCATGCTACCCAAAACACTTGTAGCATGAGATAGCCACAGACTACACACTAGGCAAACCGGAGATAGACCTGTCGGACTCCTCTTCTCCGGATGATGCCCATCTCCCTGTGCCTGGCTCAATTTCAATGGATGTTTTCTCTTTAATGCCATAGAAATTCGAACGTGCTTGTGTCTGCATCTCCCGGCCATTGCTCACCCCTCCCCGCTCCGCTTGCTGTCTTTGATCAGCGTGCATGTACCTGTCCCTTAGGGTGTGCGTGCTGGATCTTTACAATTTAAAGGGCCAGAGTACAGCTGATTGGCAATCACTGGCCGCTGGACCTTTTATTACCTCGCTTTCTCCTACACTTTTTGCCAGCTGGTTGCTGTGCTTCCTCAGTATTTTTGGTATTGCTACATTCTGTATTCTGGGTATCTAACCCGTGCTCTGGACCTTGACTTCTTTTGCTTGCCGCCTGTTTACTGACTTTGTCTCAGTCTGCTCCTTCGGTACCACGCTGCACCTTTGCCATCACCGCGAGCGGCCACATCCAGGATAGCAACCTATAAGTCTCCCATAGCAAAGCCCAGCCAGCCTTTCGGCGGGTGCTGCTGAAAACTGGGGGGCTCCTTACACTCCGTTTCCTGGCGTGTTCATAGTTATCTTGCGCGGTGACCTGGAGGAGCCAATATCTGAGATTGTTACAACAGTGCTGTGAGTGTAGAGGTACTATGATGTCGTAATGGAGTCACAGAGCTGTGAATGTAGAGGTACTGTGATGTCATACTGGGGTCACAGTGCAAGTACTAATCACATCATCAGATTAATTTTGTTTGAATCTGGCAAACAGTCAAACAAAACAGAATCAATTGATACTCTAAACTAGATGGAGCCAACAGTATAGCAATCTGTAACATTTAAGAAGCATGATTCACATTAAACTTTATGTGCACCTTCTGGTAAGCAGATGGTGGGCCCCCTCTAGGGCTCCGGTGCTTAGCATTCCCCTGCAGTAGTTTTTATATGGTAGCTATTTATCATCCCAGAAAGATCAAGATAATTTCAGGGAACAAGCAGTGAAACTTGCAAGAAAAACCATACACCGGGACTGCACATGATTCAGACACACAGGAGATATTTGATATTCTTTAACAACATGAGTTAAAGGAAACTACTCAACCTATCAGCAGCATGATATAGAACAGGGGGAGCAGAACAGACTGATATCATGTTTTATGTAAAACGATTGAGCAGTATTTAATGGTCTACTGATCCTTGGCTTCAGAGTCCAGTGGGTTGTCTTAATCAGCGATTGACCCCTTTCCTTATTTCAGCATGTATACTGAACATAGATAGCTGTCAATCGCTGATTAAGACAACCCACTGGACTCTTAAACCCAGAATAATCTAAAATGTTAATTAATGAACTACATTTTGACTAATAAAAATGATTGAGTCTTTTTAAATAAAACAAGGTACAGACATACTGCCTATGCAGCCTGTTTAGTAGCAGAAGGGCCATAGGTTTAACTTTAGGGGGGTACGGAGGGGACTGGTCCTCCCCACTTTTTTCTGGGTGGGGGATGCCCCCCCCCACTTTTTAGCCACTTCAATAAAAAATAATCTATATGAAAGCATGAGAATACAGTAAGTGGGAACAGCAGAGCACAGAGGAGGAAGAAGTTAACCCTTTGCCTCCTACATTTCTGTGCATTTTGATTGGACAGAGTAGGTAGCAGCCTCAAGTGTCAGTGCAGAGTGAGAGCAGCGCTGATTGGTAGAGCAGGAGTCAGCAGGGGCTGCTTCACCAATCAGAACGCTGCTCACAGTCCAGCACACTGTATCTGGGGCTGTATCTTTCCCTCCCATTGTATACCACTTCCCCTATGCTCAGCCCTCATCAGAGAAGAAGAGAAGCTCCTGCTGAATGCCAACGGCTCCAGACTACAGGAGACGGGTAAGGAGAGGACGAGGGTGCTAGGCATTGTGTGTGCATGTTGGGCATGTACTGTATATGTGAAATGTGTATATACTGCATGTACAGACATGTGTCTAGCCATGTCACGTCTTTCCTGCACTTACGCGCTGGGAAAAATGAAAGTGAATGGGGCCGACCCCAAAGCATTTTAGAAGTGTGGACTGGCCAGTGGGTACTTCTAAAACTCCCAGCATATAGCAGAGCGCACAGTGCGCATCGCTATATGCCTTGTGAACATACCTTAAGGGTATGTTCATACAAAAGATATGAATGCTGATTCTGGGGCGGATTCAGTGCTGGATCTGCCTCAGAACTGGCGTCCAAACTGGCAGGAAACTGATTTACATTATACCCTATGTAAAATCAGTGTCGTAATTTAGATGACACTGATTTTACTCGAGAATTTTTGGTGCATACTGTCAGTGCCTACACAGAATTCTTCGAGGTGTTTTATGCACTAACAGCACTAATGGATAGGAGGGAGTAATCTGCCTCAGGCAGTCTGGGTCATATGCTCATCGGAATTCTGCGTTTGCAAGCACCGAATTTCCAAAAAGCAAACAACACTGTCAGTGCCGAAAAACCGTCATGTGAACTCACCGTAAGTATGTAGTGTGTGTGTGTTCAATATATGTATATATATACACACACACACACACACACACAAACACACACAATTTATGGGGTACCTTGTCTGATGTAGTCTCTTGGGTACAGTGTGTCATTTAATCTCTGGAGTACGGTAAGTAATGTAATTAATTTCTAGGGTTCAGTGTATAATATATATTTGGGGAACAATGAATTATATTATTTCTTGAGTACAAAATGCAATTAATTTCTAAGGTACAGTTAGTAATGTAATTTCTATGTCTACCATGTGTAATATAATTCATTTCTGGGGTGCAGTGAGTAATGTCATTTCTGGTGAATGGTATGCAATAAAATACATTTTGGGATACAGTATGTGACATAAGTGATTCCTAAGGGTACAGTGAGATTGGGTTCTTTTATTTTCCTCATTCAGTTGTGTGTATTACAAATTTAATGGAGAAGTGACGGGGATGCAGTGGGAGGGTTCAGCAAAATTTGCTGCATTGCACAACATTTTTTATTTCCATATGGAGGGGGAAATATTATAGGTGGGCAGGTTCGGCTTCATTGCCAGGGCTGCTTTTTAGTCCCAGTCCGGCTCTAAACTTCAGTAATTAGAGAGCCACTCATAACCTTACAGATTGCACCAAGGACTCCGCCCGGACCTGCTGGGGGAGCCCACAGCACTCCCTCAAACCTCCTAGATGGGCTAGAGGGGGCCGCTTCACTGCAGGGAGAGGAGGGAAGAGAAGGGAAGGGAGGAAAAGTGAAAGGGGAGGCGAGTGAAGGAGGGAGGGATAGGAAGATAGATAGGGGATGAGAGGGAAAATTGCTCCCCCCCACTTTTGGAACCAAAGTTACGCCCCTGAGATGGGCATATGGTAAAAGTGGGCCCAGACTGGTAGGCGATCTACGCTGAACTGAACGGCCAGTAAGTAATGCCCTTGTTTCTGTATGTTCTGGCACCATAGCTGCTGCATACAATACTTAGCAGCAGCTCAGCCAGTCAGCAGCATGAGGGATGAGAACATGATGGATAGACTCCTGCCTTTAATAGATGCATATCGTAATATCCTTCTCCCCCTCCCCTTTTTTTCCGCACAGTCCAGTGAGCCCCTTGTTTTAGTGCCAAACTAAACTTCCTCCAGGGAGCTGCATCCGTCCTTCCTCTACTTATGTCATATACACTCGTGCTTAAAAGTTTGTGAACCCTTCAGAATTTTCTATATTTCTGCATAAATGTGACTTAAACTACACCAGACTTTCACACAAGTTCTACGAGTAGATAAAGAGAACCAAATCAAACACATAAAGTAAAAATATTGGACTTGGTCATTTACTTATGAGGAAAGTGATCCAATATATCTTGGCCATATCATATTTTTGAGTGGCAAAAGTATGTGGTATCCCTTGTGCAGACAAAACTGTTCTAAATGTTTCTTTTAAATTGGATTATCCTGCACATTGAAGTTACCATTCCTCGGTACAAAACAGTTTTAAACCCTTGTTATTTGGTGGTTTTTCTCCCATGAGCAGGCTCCTTCCACAATATTTCTCTTGGATTAAAGGGTTCTCCTGTTAAGAAAATAAATTTTTATATACGATAATATAAAACTCTGAGGGCAACATGAATGAACGTTGGTGCTGACGGGCCGTTCAAGTCACTTTAAGGCAGTGTAGAATACCCAAATGTATAACTTTTTCTTCTGGGGTCTTCGCGGCGCAGCCTCGTTGATAATTTTCCAAATTCATAGAGAAAGGTCCTTTTGTTCAGATCCTCATTGAATAGTGAGCAATTACAAAGACCTCACTTGCTCTGGAGGACCTGTCCTGCATTACATGAGACAGCATAATAATGTAAATGGGCACTCTGTAATGCCTAATTTCCCCTTTGGTGGTACTGCAGGAAAACTGTATGCTTTACTAAGATTTTCCCACAAATTGTCCCTCTGCTGGGTAACCCCAGCAATAGGCTGTGCTTTATCACCAATTTTTTTAATGACCCTTCTAACGAGTAGGGATTGACCAAAGCAGAGACCCCGTTTAAGGTCAAGACTTTGACCAGGCCATTCCAAAACCTGTACTTAAAGGGGTTGTCTCACTACACTGATTCATCTTACCTCAGTCCTGTTTTCTTGGTTTCACTTTGAATTCAGGGGCGTGTTTACTGGCTTCCACTAGGCTGCAGTAGAAGCCAGGTCTGTAGCTATAGCAACATGACTGGCACCTATCAGTAGATCAAACAGGTCTGTAGCTAATAGCGACTGAGGACATGAATGCAGTCCATACAAGAGGGGATATCTAGAAATAGGTAGGACACTGTTAATGGACATATAATGCCTACCATTCCGTTTTGCCGACTTATCATAGAGCCCTTGTTACCAACCTCTTAACTTTCAACTATGTTTTCTTATTAATAACTTAGCCAATCAATTGCTGCAACCTCAGTTTCATTTAGGCATGTAGACATTCAAGACAAAATTTCCTGCTAGTTGTAAACGCGAACGAATCATAACATCATGAGTAAAAAATTGGACTTTGTATTACTTGAGAAAGTGTAATAACGGCCATATTTTGTTGAGTGCCAAAATTGCTGGTACTGACTATTTCACATGCTAAAGCGTTAATGCTGATTATCCTAAGTGTGAATTTCCATTCCGCAAAACACTTACCATCTTTGCTTAGGTTTATCTAGAATGGTCCGTTACAAAAATTAAGTTCCTAGTGAGAAATGGCAGAATCTTTTTGGTAAATCAAAATTGTCTGAGGCACAATGACAAAGGAATGGGCTAAGGCATTAATACTTTGAGCTGTATAGAATTAGAACATGACTCTGCAAATCTTGATAGCCACCCTTACAAAGGTGCCAAATGTAAGAGAAAGCTCTCTGTTTTTAAGAAGTAACGGTCGAACTTATGCAGATGTGAGCATACAGAAGACCTCACCCTGGATGACCAGTCCTTGTACTAGAAACATAAGAATGTAAGGGAAACTCGTAATGCTAAATTTGCCAATGGTCTCAGAAATGTATCATAAAGTTTTTAAAAAGTTTGCCTGGTCAGAAGTTTTCGATTTTGGCCCCGGAATTACCGATAAGGTTAAGGTAAAGAATTTGGCCGTCCAAACCCAACTTAAAGCATGTCCTCCTCCTGTTATCCCCTTCAGGCTGTTTTTGGTTTCATTTGTTGGGGGTTTTTTTTGGCATTTCCGGGCCCCTTGGTAAAACCCCATCGTGCAACAACCTTGTGGCAGCCACGAAGAATACGGGTCTGAAGGGCGAAAATGGGTCCAACCCTACAGAGGGGTTACCTAAAAAGTGGCCGTTAGTTATTGCAAAGTGACTTGTTTTTGCAAGATCTTTAACATAAACAGCAATCCTTGTAGCGAGACAACCCCTTTAATATTTTTTCAACTATTTTTTCTTAGAATGACTTAGGTCCGCTTAGGTCCATTAACTTGCTGCATTACCCATGTTCTTTTGAGATGTACACATTTTTAACCACGGTAGTAATAGACAAAATTTTCTTCTGCTGTTGTATTTAGCATGCAGTAAACTCAGAATCATCAATAACCATCATTACTATAAAATGAATACATTATTTATCCTGCATGCTAAAAGCTGTAAAGAAAAAAAATGCGAGGATAGCTGTTTAATGCATAAATCTACAGTAAAAACTGACATAGGTTCACTGCTTAGGTTAATGCTCACAATTACCAGTAATGGGCTTCAGTTTTTATTAGCAAAACCATTCTTACCATATTTGCTTAAAGTTACAATATCTGTATCATTATTAAATTGTGCTTATTTGTTAGACATAAATTATAGCCTTGTATGTGACAGACTAGTGATGAATGGTTCAGACCATTTTCTGAGTACCAAGTGCAAATATCTAAAGGTCATTAGATAACACGAAGCAGTCTAAAGGTAAGGGATGAACTAATCTGCAACTTTTCCAATGACATTTGGAGTGTTTTAATCTACATACATACTCTGCAAATCTATGATTAGTTCATACATTCCAGTCACATTAAGAGCTGTACCAAAAATGTTGTTTTTAAAATTTTGCTCTTCCCTGTCTTTTAGGTTAGGAGAGAAACGGATCAGTAACAGTAGATTTTACTCATAACACTTGTCAACAATAAGAGGACAGGTCCAATGGATGGAAAATCGAGAAGAGGTGTTAAAGGGAAAACTTTTCAGTAATGGATAAAATAACTGGACATGGTTTCTCCATGTTAATGGTTCACAAAAGATGGTGACCACAAACTCTTTATAGCATGACTAATGCCATCCTCAGGAATGTTATCATATTACAGAATGTGTGAAAACCAGTTCTAAGCTACATGGGTCATAACCACAAGGCGAACCTGAATGTATGAAGACCAGGAGAACTTCTTGTCTCACATTGGAGTGCCACGTGCATTGGATGGTTTTCAAGCTTTGCTTTGAATTATTTGCTATGCTAAAACGGTGCTCCTCAATATCTCTCATCAAATAAACCTCATTTTTCATGTGTTCTAACTACTGGCTTAAGACCTGTCAAGAAATTCGACCTGGGTGAGCTGCCAAATGTGCTACATATTTGGTTATGGAAACGTAGGTTGTACATGTAAATGAATATCATCCATACAGATGTGGGTACAACACTTCTGTAGAACTCAGTGCTGGGATAACCCAGTGGCATCACTAATTTTGTCTTCTCCTATAAAGATACAGTCTACAAACAGGCAACTCAAAGGTTCATATGCTCCGCAGCGATCCAACAAAATTAGTAAAATTAGATTATAAAGTTCCTTTCATGTGGCCTTTATTAGTCTAGAAATTTATAGAGTTGTGGCCTTTAGTAGTCAAGAAATTGATAGCCCAGCGACTGTGTTAATCATGGGACTATAAGTAATTCAAAGTAATTCAAAACTGGAGACTTAGGGTATGTTCACACAATTAATTCCAATGTGCAATTCAACATGGAGTCCATGTCAAATTCCACATTATAATCCTTGTGAAGGGCGACTCTCATTCACTTGAATGGGCAGTCCACTCTCTAGTTCACACTGTGAATTACAACATGGATTTTCCACACCATGGATTTCAAATGCATGGTGTGGGGACGGGGGGGGGGGGAAGAATGGACATGTCCATTCTTTGAAGCTGGTCTACCTCGGATTCCACTTTGGTAGGTGTGACATAGGTTCAATCCATTAATATTGGGTAATTCACGTCCAAATTAAAAGGTAAAAGCCACCTCTGCTAAGATAAAAAATTTTCTGATAGGAAAAACCAGAAGAGTGAACATATCATTAGGCCTTGTCCCCACGGCACGGTTTTTCAGCCAGTGCTCTGTTTTGAAACCGGCTGCAAAAGTTTTACATGGACCTTAATGGAAAATCTGTGCAGCGGTCCCCACTGCACGGATTTTCCGCCCGGCAGTTTTTAGACCACCAGTGGTCCGAAAAACATAGAACATGTTCATTCTTCCGACCGGTTTTCGGACGGATTATGAACATTTCTATGTGAAGGGGGAGGGCTTTTCTCTGCTAACCGCGGAGAAAAGCCACCCCCCCCCCAGCGGCCGTGTTCACGGCACGAAAACAGTACAAATACCGGTCGGATAAACTGACTGCTATTTGTCCTGTGCCGTGTAAACGGCCCCATGGGGCAACATGTATGTATTTTGACGCCCAGACTTTTTTTTTTGTGTGCGCATTAGTAGTGTAGAGTGCGCCTGAATTTATTAATCTGTTCTACTGCCGGTCATAGATTAGGCGCTCTCTGGCTCCAAAATGACAAGTCAAGTCAGGCTCAGGTAAACCACTTTTAACTTGGTCTGCCTGTTTCACCAGTTTTGTCCTCTCATTATAAATATGTAGAATCACACAGTTGCGGTGCAACACGCCCCCAATCTCATTTCACAGTGCCACGTGCAGCTTATAATGTGCCTAATTTTGGAGTGTGCCTGATAATAAATCTAGAGAACATGGCTACGCCAGTTTTTGGGCTGAAAGGACGCCAGAATACTGCCATAGCCATGCATGTCGCCCTTAGTGCTTTCCTTAAAGTCTCTACATTTTATACATTTTTTATACAGATTTCTGATAATCCAGTAGATCCATAGTTTAGTATTGAATTTTAAAAACATATACTAAATACTGTGATACTATATCCTTTGAATAGATTTGTTGAACCTTCTTAATGTGTGTTTATGATCATGTGTTCTTAATTTTTTGTGTGAGTGCTTAAACCTACTTGATGTGAACACACACTGGGCCATCTTGAATCAAACTGGGGTCACAGAAGTGTACCGTTGGCCATGGCAACTAGAGTCCGGGCACCTAGTGATTGGAAAATGAAGCACTGTCATGGAATTATTGTTATAGGCAACAGATCACTCTTTAATTAGACAGTTTGGATATACAAAACCTGCTGTGCAGTAAATTCGACTTTTCTTATATGCCAGTTTACAACAATGGTGGCTTGCCCATAGTCAACAATAATTGTCAGAGGTTTGAATACTGTGCACTATATACAGTGGGAGCCATGTACAAAAACTAGTGGAGATCAGACTGGAGATGTTGCCTATAGTAACTAGATAATTTATTTAATTTTCTTAGATAAATAGATTCTGATTGGATGGAGTTGCCCATTGCAACCAATCAGATCATGTCTTTAATTTTTTAACCCGCACTTAATTTAAATCTGGAATTAGAGTCTGTATTATGTCTCTTGTGTTTTGAAATCAAGTAAAGAGTATCTTGTTGCCCATATCAAACCATATTAATTCGGCTTTCATTCATACATTAAAACTATCATGGACCCCAATGGGTGGCCACAGCCTTTTTTTAGGTTGTATACATGAAGCCACTGTACCACATTTCAAAACTTGAAGGGGATGGAATAAAGATGCAATGAGAGACTGTATAATGTATTTCTTTGATTGTTATATATACTAGGGTGCCACTTTCTCCACTATAAAATACTGTCCATGTGCCGTTTCTGTGGCAAGCTTTCCACAGATCACAGTAAAAAGAACACATTGCAAAACTGTTCTCTAGCTGCGAGAACTTTTGCATGGCAGGGCAAACTAATTTCACTTTACTTCAAGTGGTATTTACCTAAAAAAAATTTGGTAAAGACTAATGATTCTCTTTTTTCTCTGAAAAG
>JAODAL010021231.1:0-67561 GCA_025379985.1 Phyllomedusa bahiana | reverse complement strand
ACTTTCGTCCAATTTAAATACAGCCAAATATTAAGTCATAGACTATGTCTCACACACTTTACATCAAAATTAACATTTCACACCAAAATTCAGTCAACCCTTAAAAAGTAAAGACTAGTCACCCCCCCAAACTTAAAATACATCAACAATAAGACAACAAGTCCCCCAGTCAAAAAACCTTGCAGTAAAAAAAATCCAAAAACCTATATACCCGATATTACATTTTCCCCAAAACCTTGTAATAAATTTTTTCAGTCCCACCTATGTCGTCAAACACTAAATACAGTCAACTATTACGTAAAAAAAATATAAATCAAAACTATTAACACACCACTATATACAGTCACACACATTACAGTCATACAAATTCAGCCACACACTATATACATCAAATATTAAACATCCACACACTATATCATCATAACAGTACGCACACACATATACACACACACACTATGAAAAAAACAGTCACACACTATAACAGTCACACACACTAAAAACAGTCATAGACTATGTAAAACACACACAAGTCACACCACTTATACAGCATAGACAGAAAATTCACACACCATAAAAGTCACACTGTGTAAGTCACACACTATAACAGCACCACTATACATCAAGACTAGTACAGCCACAAAACAAATACATCATACACTATATCAGTCCACACACTATATTAGTCACACATTTTAACAGTCATAATTATTACAGCCACACACACTATATACAGTCAAACACTAAAATAAAAAAAGTCACAAACACTATATACAGTCACACACTATGTACAGCCACACACTATATACAGTCATAGACTATGTACAGTCACACACTATATACAATCATACATGTATATACAGTAACACACTATATAGTCACACATGTATATATAGTCACACACTATATACAGTCATACACTATATACAGTCACACACTAATTACAGCCACAAACACATATATAAGTCATACATTAAAAGGGTCACACTTCTATAATAAAAGTCATAGACTATATACAGTCATACACTATATACAGTCACACACTATATACAGTCATACATGTATATACAGTCACACACTATATACAGTCATACATGTATATAGTCACACACTATATACAGTCATACACTAATATACAGTCACACACTATATACAGTCACACACACTATATACAGTCATAGACTATGTACAGCCACACACTATATACAGTCATAGACTATGTACAGTCACACACTATATACAGTCATACACTATATACAGTCACACACTATATACAGTCACACACTATATACAGTCATACATGTATATAGTCACACACTATATACAGTCATACACTATATACAGTCACACACTATATACAGTCACACACTATATACAGTCACACACTATATACAGTCACACACACTATATACAGTCATAGACTATGTACAGTCACACACTATATACAGTCACACACACTATATACAGTCACACACTATATACAGTCATAGACTATGTACAGCCACACACTATATACAGTCATAGACTATGTACAGTCACACACTATATACAGTCACACACACTATATACAGTCATAGACTATGTACAGTCACACACTATATACAGTCACACACTATATACAGTCATAGACTATGTACAGCCACACACACTATATACAGTCATAGACTATGTACAGCCACACACACTATATACAGTCACACACTATATACAGTCACACACACTATAATGTAAATTTATAGCATTCTTGGGAATGTCCCCAACACAAAACGGGTTTACAAACTTATTAATAATAAAACAACAACCTATGTTGCCACCGAAGAAATATTAGTAAATAGTCGCCCCCTTATAATCCACACTAAAATACAGTCACAACACTATAAAAGTCAAACCCCTATTACAGACACACACACTATTCAGTAAACACTATAACAGTCACACACACTATACAAATAGTCACCACACACATAATACAGTCAAACAATTACAGCCACACACACTATATACAGTCACACACACTATATAGTCATACACTATATACAGTCACACACTATGTACAGTCACACACTATACTGTCACACACTATATACAGTCATAAACTATGTACAGCCACACACACTATATACAGTCACACTATATACAGTCACACACACTATATAGTCACACACTATATACAGTAAAAACTATTACAGCCACACCTATAATACAGTCAACACACTATAAGTCATAACATGTAAAGTCCCCAACACTATATAAGTCCAACACTATATACATCACACAAATATATAAAATCAAAATTATATACAGTCACACACTATATACAGTCATAGACTATGTACAGCCACACACACTATATACAGTCACACACTATATACAGTCACACACTATATACAGTCATAGACTATGTACAGCCACACACACTATATACAGCCCATACATATATACATCCACACTATTACATCACACACTAATATAGTCAAACTATTACCCCAACACACTATTACATTCACCCTATAATACAGTCACACACCTATAACAGCCACACACTATACAGTCATAACTATATACAGCCAACATTATATAGTCACACACATATAAGTCATAACTATTACAGACACACACTATATACAGTCCAAATTAAGTCAAGACTATGACAGACAAACTATATGCAGTCACACACTATATAAAGTCACACACTATATACAGTCAACATGAAATTTTCCCACACACATATATACAGTCATACACTAATATACAGTCACACACTATATACAGTCACACACTATATACAGCCACCCACTATAGACAGTCATAGACTATTTACAGTCACACACATAAAGTCACCAACACCACACATATACAGTCATAATATTACATTACACACTATATACAGTCATACACTATATACAGTCATACACACTATATACAGTCATACATGTATATACAGTCACACACTATATACAGTCATACATGTATATAGTCACACTATATACAGTAACACACTATATACAGTCACACACTATGTACAGCCACACACTATATACAGTCATAGACTATGTACAGTCACACACTATATACAGTCATACATGTATACAGTCCAAAACTATGTAACACTAACAAAACATGTACAGTCACACACTATATACAGTCACACACACTATATACAGTCACACACTATATACAGTCATAGACTATGTACAGCCACACACACTATATACAGTCACACACTATATACAGTCACACACTATGTACAGTCACACACTATATACAGTCACACACTATATACAGTCACACACTATATACAGTCACACACTATATACAGTCACACACACTATATACAGTCATACATGTATATACAGTCACACACTATATACAGTCATACATGTATATAGTCACACTATATACAGTAACACACTATATAGTCACAAACACTATATACAGTCACACACTATGTACAGCCACACACTATATACAGTCATAGACTATGTACAGTCACACACTATATACAGTCATACATGTATATACAGTCACACACTATATAGTCACACACTATATACAGTCATACACTATATACAGTCAAAACATGTAAGCCACACAACTAAATACAGTCCCAAATACCCCAATATTACAGTCACACACTATTACAGTCAACCTTTTAAACCACTATATACGTCACACCCCTATATACAGTCATACACTATATACAGTCACACTATATACAGTGATACATGTATATAGTCACACACTATATACAGTCATACATGTATATAGTCACACACTATATACACTCATACACTATATACAGTCACACACTATATACAGCCACACACACTATATACAGTCATACACTATATACAGTCACACACTATATACAGTCACACACTATATACAGTCACACACTATATACAGTCACACACACTATATACAGTCACACACTATATACAGTCACACACTATATACAGTCACACACACTATATACAGCCACACACACTATATACAGTCACACACACTATATACAGTCACACACAACTAATATACAGTCTCATACTCTATAAATCAGTCACACACCACTATATACAGTCATACACTATGTACATGACATACACGTAGTATACAGTCACACACACATGAGGGCACATTCACACACACTATATACAGTCACACACTATATACAGTCACACACTATATACAGTCATACACTATATACAGTCACACACACTATGTACAGTCACACACACTATATACAGTCACACACTATATACAGCCACACACACTATATACAGTCACACACACTATATACAGTCATACACTATATACAGTCACACACTATATACAGTCACACACACTATATACAGTCACACACTATATACAGCCACACACACTATATACAGCCACACACACTATATACAGTCACACACACTATATACAGTCACACACTATATACAGTCACACACACTATATACAGTCACACACTATATACAGCCACACACTATATACAGCCACACACACTATATACAGTCACACACTATATACAGTCACACACTATATACAGCCACACACTATATACAGCCACACACTATATACAGTCACACACTATATACAGCCACACACTATATACAGTCACACACTATATACAGTCACACACACTATATACAGTCACACACACTATAGAGTCACACACTATATACACGTCACCACACACATGAAACAGATCACACAGCCACTATATTTAACACTTCATACACTATATACATTCATACACTGAATACAGTCCACACACACTAATAATACTGTCATAGACATTGTACATTCACACACTTTATAACAGTCACACCTATAAACAGTCACATCACTATATACAGTCCACACACACAATAGTCACACACACTATATAAGTGGTTCAGAGAGTACAGTCACACACATCTATACAGTCACGACACACTATACAGTCACACACCTATATACAGTCACACACTTTATATACAGTCCACACACACAACTAAAGTTACAGTCATACACTAATACAGACATACACTAATGACAGTCACACACTATATACATGTCCACACACACAATACCAGATCTCCCACACACTATAACAGTCACAACACTATATACAGTCCACACACACTACATACAGCCACACTACACAATAATACACACACACACACTATATACAGTCACACACTATATACAGCCACACACACTATATACAGTCACACACTATATACAGTCATACACTATATACAGTCACACACACTATATACAGTCATACACTATATACAGTCACACACTATATACAGTCACACACTATATACAGTCACACACACTATATACAGTCACACACACTATATACAGTCACACACTATATATCAGATCACACAGCCACTATACAGTCACACCACACAATACAGTCACACCACCTATACAGTCCACACACACTATATACAGTCACACACACTATATACAGTCACACACACTATATACAGTCACACACACTATATACATCACACACAAGGGGACTACTATATTTTGTGGGAGTTAGTTGTGATCTATATATATCAGTCACACACCACTATACAGTCACACACTATATAGTCACACACACTATATACAGTCACACACACTATATACAGTCACACACACTATATACAGTCACACTCTCAATGCACGTAGAGCAGCTGCAGCAGCCGGGGGAGGTGGCAGCGCACACAAGCCGCATCCTCTGTGCGCGGCGCCGGGCAGCAGCCCCATTCATCTGGCTCGGAGGCCGGGCTCCGGTCATGTGAGCAGCCTGGGGGGGGTGTCTTGCTGGTGGGCGGGCCGGTCGCTGTCCAGGGTGTTGGAGCTGCTCGCACTGTGGTCGTAGGTGGCGATCCGTCCTGCTGCTAGCAGCCCGGGCCCCGGCTCATTCATACAACTGATGATTTTCCCGGCCGCATGATTGCCTCTCGAGGCCGCCGCGCCGCCGCTCTCCTCCTGCTCGCGGCTTGTGCTCGCCTCCAGCCCGCCGCCAGCGCCGACAGCAGATACGGTGAGTGCCCTCTGCACAGGGGCTGCCCGGGCACCACACACCTCCCTCCTCTCACCAGCCAGGTCGGAGCGGAGGTGGAGCTCCTGGAGGTTGTGGGGGGCAGGAGGGGATGGCGAGGGCTGACAATTAGAGGGGTACAGGTGCCTGTAACCTGATGTGCGCATCCACACTATATATACAGCTATATATACATGTGCCCTCCACACTGTCTATACAGCTATATATATATATATACATATGCCCTCCACACTGTCTATACAGCTATATATATATACATGTGCCCTCCACACTGTCTATACAGGTCTTATATATATAACATATTCCCCCACACTTCTAATACCAACTATATATACATATGCCCCCTACACATATATACAGACTATATATACATGAGTGCCCTCCAACACTGTCTATACACTATATATACATAGTGCCCCCCCACACTGTCTCTACAGCTATATATATACATGTGCCCTCCACACTGTCTATACAGCTATATATACATGTGCCCCCCACACTATATATACAGCTATATATACATGTGCCCTCCACACTGTCTATACAGCTATATATACATGTGCCCTCCACACAGTCTATACAGCTATAGAATAACATGTGCTCTCCACACTGTCTATACAGCTATATATATACATGTGCCCTCCACACTGTCTATACAGCTATATATATACATGTGCCCCCACACTGTCTATACAGCTATATATATACATGTGCCCACACACTGTCTATACAGCTATATATATACATGTGCCCCCCCCCACACAGAGTCTAAATATACAGCTATATATACCATGTGCCCCGACACTGTCCAATACAGCTATATATATATATATATATCATATACCATGTGGCCTCCACAACGTCAATACAGCTAAATATACACACACGTGCCCCCCATACTGTCTATACAGCTATATATACATGTGCCCTCCACACTGTCTATACAGCTATATATACACATGTGCCCCCCATACTGTCTATACAGCTATATATATATACATGTGCCCCCCCACACTGTCTATACATCTATATATATACATGTGCCCTCCACACTGTCTATACAGCTGTATATATACATGTGCCCTCCACACTATATATACAGCTATATATATACATGTGCCCCCCACACTGTCTATACAGCTATATATACATGTGCCCCCCACACTGTCTTACAGGCTATATATCTACCATGTGCCCCCCACACTGTCTATACAGCTATATATACATTTGCCCCCCACACTGTCTATACAGCTATATACATACATGTGCCCCGCACACTGTCTATACAGCATATATATTTTACATGTGCCCCTCCACACGTCTACACTACAGCAAATACATACATGTGCCCTCCATCACTGTCTAAATACACTATAAATATACAAATGCCCTCCACACTGTCTATACAGCTATATACATACATGTGCCCCCACACTGTCTATACAGCTATATATATATACATGTGCCCTCCACACTATATATACAGCTATATATACATGTGCCCTCCACGCTCTACATACATGTGCCCTCCACACTGTCTATACAGCTATATATATACAAATGTGCCCCCCAAACTGTCTATACAGCTATATATAACATGTGCCCCCCACACTGTCTATACAGCTATATACATACATGTGCCCCCTACACTGTCTATACAGCTATATATATACATGTGCCCTCCACACTGTCTATACAGCTATATATACATGTGCCCTCCACACTGTCTATACTAAGCCTATAATACATACATGTGCCCCCCACACTGTCTATACATCTATATAAATACATGTGCCCTCCATACTGTCTATACAGCTATATATATATACATGTGCCCTCCACACTGTCTATACAGCTATATACATACATGTGCCCTCCACACTGTCTATACAGCTATATACATACACGTGCCCACCACACTGTCTATACAGCTATATATACATGTGCCCTCCACACTGTCTATACAGCTATATATACACATGTGCCCCCCACACTGTCTATACAACTATATATATATACATGTGCCCCCCACACTGTCTATACAACTATATATATACATGTGCCCCCCACACTGTCTATAACCAGCTAATAAATACATTGCCCTCCACACGAGTCTATACACTATACATACAATACATTTGACCACCCCAAACACTGTCTAATACAGCTATAAATACTACATGTGCCCCTCTCACTGTCTATACAACTATATATATACACTTTGCCCCTCCACAGCTGTCTATACAGCATATATATATACGTAGAGCCCTTCCAACAACTGTCTATACATCTTATATACTACTATTAGCATGTGCCCGCCTCCACGTCTATAACAACCTAAATACATACATGTGCCCCCCACACTGTCCTATCAACTACTATCTATACCACTACATGTGCCCCCCACACTGTCTATACAGTTATATACATACATGTGCCCCCCACACTGTGTATACATCTATATATATGCCTGGGCCCCCCCCACTGTCTATACAGCTATATATATATATACATGTGCTGTCTATACAGCTATATATATACATGTGCCCCCCCACACTGTCTATACAGCTATATACATACATGTGCCCCACACACTGTCTATACAGCTATATACATACATGTGCCCCCCACACTGTCTATACAGCTATATATATACATGTGCCCCCTACACTGTCTATACAGCTATATATATACATATGCCTTCCACACTGTCTATACAGCTATATACATACATGTGACCCCCACACTGTCTATACAGCTATATATATACATGTGCCCTCCACACTGTCTATACAGCTATATACATACATGTGCCCCCCACACTGTCTATACAGCTATATATATACATGTGCCCCCCACACTGTCTATACAGCTATATAAATACATGTGCCCTCCACACTGTCTATACAGCTATATATATACATGTGCGCTCCACACTGTCTATACAGCTATATATATACAACTGCCCTCCACGCTGTCTATACAGATATATTTAAACATGTGCCCCCCACACTGTCTATACAGCTATTTATTTATACATGTGCCCCCCACACTGTCTATACAGGTCTATTTTATATATACGATGTGCCCCCCACACGTCTATAACAGCTTTATAAATACAGGCCCCCCACACTTTCTATGCAGCTATATACATACATCTGTGCTCCACACTGTCTATACAACTATATATACATGTGCCCCCCCACACTGTCTATACTGCTATATATACATGTACCCACCACACTGTCTATTCAGCTATATATATATACATGTGCCCCCTACACTGTCTATACAACTATATACATACATGGGCCCCCCACACTGTCTATACAGCTATATATACCTGTACCCCCCACACTGCCTATACAGCTATATATACATGTGCCACCTGCACTGTCTATACAGCTATATACATACATGTGCCCCCCCACTGTCTATACAGCTATATATATATATATACATGTGCGCTCCACACTGTCTATACAGCTATATATATATACATGTGCGCTCCACACTGTCTATACAGCTATATATATACATATGCCCCCACACTGTCTATACAGCTATATATACACTTTTGCCCTCAATCAAGACTGTACTATACATAAAGCCTGATATATAGTACATGTGTCCTCCACACTGTCTATACAGCTATATATATACATGTGCCCCCCATACTGTCTATACAACTATATATATACATGTCCCCTCCACACTGTCTATACAGCTATATACATACATGTGCCCACACTGTCTATACAGCTATATACATACATGTACCCCCCACACTGTCTATACAGCTATATATATATATATATATACATGTGCGCTCCACACTGTCTATACAGCTATATATACATGTGCCCCCCACACTGTCTATACAACTATATATATACATGTGCCTTCCACACTGTATATACAGCTATATATACATGTGCCCTCCACACTGTCTATACAGCTATATATATATACATGTCCCCCTACACTGTCTATACAGCTATATATACATGTGTCCTTCACACTGTCTATACAGCTATATATACACATGTGCCCCCCACACTGTGGGGGGTTTTCCCCTATACAACTATATAATAAACATGTTTCGGCCCACACTGTCTATACAGCTATATACATACATGTGTCCCCCACACTGTCTATACAGCTATATATATACATATGCCCCCACACTGTCTATACAGCTATATATACATGTGCCCTCCACACTGTCTATACAGCTATATATACATGTGTACTCCACACTGTCTATACAGCTATATATACATGTGCCCCCCACACTGTCTATACAACTATATATATACACATGTGCCCTCCACACTGTTTATACAGCTATATACATACATGTGCCCCCCCCCACTGTCTATACAGCTATATACAATACATGTGGTCCCCCACACTGTCTAACACTATATACATATACATATGCCCCCACACTGTCTATACAGCTATATATACATGTGCCCTCACACTGTCTATACAGCTATATATATATACATGTGTCCTCCACACTGTCTATACAGCTATATATATACATGTGCCCGCCACACTGTCTATATAGCTATATATATATACATATGCCCCCACTCTGTCTATACATCTATATACACACATGTACCCCCACACTGTCTATACAGCTATATATTATATACAGTGCGCCTGTCCCACTGACATATCACAGCTATATATATACATATGCCACTTCACACTGCCTGTTTGGTTTCTCAAAACATACCCCAATGCCCTACACACTTGCAGGATGTCATGATGCTGTTACAGCATGTCAATAAAAAAAATAATAAACCACTAAATACAGACTAACTTGTTCCTCTCCACACCTGTCTAAAACAGCTATATATACATGTGCCCTCCACACTGTCTATACAGCTATATATATATACATATCCCTCACAGCACTCTATACACTATATATAGTACATGTTTCCTCACACTGTCTATACCTACTAAATGATACATGTGTCCTCCACACTGTCTATACAGCTATATATATACATGTGCCCTCCACACTGTCTATACAGCTATATATATACATATGCCCCCACACTGTCTATACAGCTATATATACACATGTGCACCCCAAACTGTCTATACAGCTTACTATACAGTGCCCCTCCCACTGTCCTACAGCTATAATTTACACATTTGCCCCCCCATACTGTCTATACAGCTATATATATATACATGTGCCCCCTACACTGTCTATACAACTATATATATACATGTGCCCTCCACAGTGTCTATACAGCTATATATACATGTGCCCCCCACACTGTCTATACAGCTATATATATATATACATGTGCCCTCCACACTGTCTATACAGCTATATATACATGTGCCCTCCACACTATCTATACAGTTATATATATACATGTGCCCTCCACACTGTCTATACAGCTGTATATATACATGTGCCCTCCACACTGTCTATACAGCTTATTATATTACAATGTGCCCTCCCAATGTCTACAGATATATAAAATATATATATATAAATATTTTTACACACACACACACACACACACATGTGCCCTCCACACTGTCTATACAGCTATATATATACATGTGCCCCCTACACTGTCTATACAACTATATATATACATGTGCCCCCCACAGTGTCTATACAGCTATATATATACATGTGCCCCCCACTGTCTATACAGCTATATACATACATGTGACCTCCACTGCCAGTCCACACTGTATATATATATATAATAAAAATAATATTATATTTAATAATTAATATAAAATATTAGTTTTATTTATAGTGTAAACCGGCAGTGGAGGGCACATGGATATGTATATATAGCTGTATAGACAGTGTGGATCGGCAAGGGAGGGCACATGTATATATATATTTATACACATGTCAGTCCACCCTATCTATACAGCTGTATAGATACAGTGGGGAAAACGAATATTTGATACACTGGCAATTTTGCAAGTTTTCCCACCTACAAAGAATGGAGAGGTCTGTAATTTTTATCGTAGGTACAATTCAACTGTGACAGAATCTTAAAAAATCCAGAAAATGACATTGTATGATTTTGAAATAATTCATTTGCGTTTTATTCCATGAAATAAGTATTTGATACAATAGAAAAACAGAACTTAATATTTGGTACAGAAACTTTGTTTGCAATTACGGTCATACGGTTCCTGTAGTTCTTGACCAAGTTTGCACGCACTGCAGCAGGGATTTTGGGCCAAATACTCCATACTGATCTTCTCCAGATCTTTCAAGTTTCTTGGCTTTCACTGGGCTACATTGAGTTTCAGCTCCCTTCAAAGATTTTTGTTTGACTTCAGGACTGGAGACTTCTCCCATGCCTCCTTTGGATCATCCAGATGGTCATTGGTGAACTTCAGACTGGCCTACAGTGCAGTTGTCCTGTCCCCTTTGCAGAAAAGTACCACCAAAGTATGATGTTTCCATCCCCAAGCTTCACGTTTGGGACATTGATCTTGGGGTTGAACTCACCCTTCTTCTTCCTCCCAATATGGCAAGTGGAGTTGATAGCAAAAAAGCTCTATTTTGGTCTCATCTGACCATGACCTTCTCCCATGCCTCCTTTGGATCATCCAGATGGTCTTTGGCAAATGTCAAATGGGCCTGGACATGTTCTGGCATGAGCAGGGGGACCTTGTCTGCCTTGCAGGATTTTAGTCCATGACGGCGTAGTGTTTTACTAATGGTAATCTTTGAGACTGTGGTCGCAGCTCTATACAGGTCATTGACCAGGTCCTCCCATGTAGTTCTGGGACGATTCCTGCCCTATCCCAGAATCATCCTTACCCCATGAGGCGAGATCTTGCATGGAGCTCTCACACCGAGGAAGATTGACAATCATCTTGTGCTTCTTCCATTTTCTAATAATTGCGCCAGCAGTTGTTGCCTTCTTGCCAATCTGCTTGCCTATTGTCCTTTAGCCCATCCAGGCCTTGTGTAGGTCTACAATTTTGTCCCTGATGTCCTTAGACAGCTCTTTGCTCTTGACCATGGTGGAGAGGTTGGAGTGTGATTGAGTGTGTGAACATGTGTCTTTTATACAGGTAACAAGTTCAAACAGGTGTAATTGCTACAGGTAATGAGTGCGTAGTGGAGGCCTTTCTTAAAAGAAAAACTAACAGATTCCGTGAGCGCCAAGAATTCTGCTGGTTGGTAGGTCATCAAATACTTATTTCATGCAATAAAATGCAAATTAATGATTTAAAAATAATACAATGTGATTTTCTGGATTTTTTGCTCCACACTATACAAAGCTTCATATACATAGATGTGCCCTCCACTTCCGGTCCAAACTGTATATACAGCTATATACATACTTGTGCCCTCCACATGTACTAATTGGGCATTGCTGAAAACTCATTGCTGGTGCATGCGTAATATTCCCCTAAATGTCACACAACAGGTTATGGTGCATTCTATAAGGCTAATCAGGGCTACTTGCCCATTTAAAAAGAGTTGGCTTTTAATTGCAGACATGATGCTGGTGCCACTTTATCCCAGGTGCTTATGCCCGTGACCTGGACAGTGATACAGATGCTCGCTGGGATATAGTTTCGGCTGCAAATGCTGTGTCTGAACGTAGTTGCATCCTGTGCCTTTTCCTGTTCCATGCCATCTACAATATATGAAAAAACTTTGAGATTCTTGGTCCGCATGTTTTTGGCCAAAAAATGCTCAAGCCACCCCCGGCTTACAACACGGGAATCTCAGTTGGTGGTCCTACCTCAATATATCTCTCCACCTGGTCAACTTCAGACCTCTCACTGTGCCGAAACGGGCGTCCAAAATGCAGAGAGAAAAATAAAAAAAGCACCAACCTTTCAAAGCCTAGTGCATTGATATAACAGCCTGTGTTCCAGGGTCAGATGTATACATGTGTATACAGTGTATATCATTTCATGACGTCAATGAGAAGGTTCACAAGGTCATGTCTATTTGTGTCTCTGTATTAGGATGTTTATGAGATATGGACTGGTAACCACTTATTAGTGACATTAGCAGCAGGTACCCGCTGATTTCCCCATGAGAGAATCTTATTGTGTGCATACCCCTTTAAAGGGTTTGTCTCACTTCAGGGATCGCTGCTTTTTATGGTAAAGATCTTGCAAAAACAAGTCACTTTGCAATATGTGTCCATTACCAGTGTCCTACCTATTCCTAGATATCCCCTCTTAGTATGGGCGTCATCAGCTCCTCAGGTTGCTATAGCCTCAGAGACCTTGTTTATCTATCCGATAGGCTGCCATCAGCACAGGTTGCTAAAGCTACATGACTGGTGTCCTCATCACTGCAGACCAGTAATAGCCAGTAAAACCGGTAAACACTGAATTAAAAAGTGAAACCGAGAAACCAGGACTGAGGTAGGATGAATCGATGTTGTGAGACAACCCCTTTAAGTGCTATACTCTGAGCTACTCTTGGTTGGGTTGTTGCAGCACGTTGCTCTTGACTTCCATAAGTTGTGATACAAAGATCTCTGTCGCAAGAACTTCTGCAGAAATAAGATGCTGCTCTTTATTGTAGGATTGTTTCTTTTCCCATTATAAGTCACACTAACTGGAAAAAATCCACTCCAAAGTTTACAATAGGGGCTTGCTAGAAAAGAGGTTCTGCAGCAGCTCCTCCCCGTCACACATTGCTCTTTCCTTCATGCTCTTGGTAAGTGAGGTGCTAGGTGGCCCTGGAGGGCTCATTCCTGGGAGTCTGTAAGGAGCTGTGCAGTTTGGTGCTGGGATTCCTTGGCGGATCAGTGATGCTAATGACAATGCACATATCCGGGCTTATTTCCATGCTAATCGTATTCCATAAATAGGATTGACGGCCATGTTTATGCTTTAAGGCTACCGGTCAGAATTAAGAAGGATTACTCACTTGTGATAGTATCTAAGGGAAACTCCGGAAGCTTTGTGAGGTCACTGGTGTTTCCCTGGACATCTCGGCCACTGTGGGATATCATCATCATAAAGATAAGCGGGGTTGATGCTCTGGGTGTTCACATTACAGAACAAATCCACCTCCTTTTTTATTATTCTTTGAAAAGCTGTAAGAAAATATGAATTTATGACCTCACCTTTGGAGAGTGATGTCATTATCTGCCCTGACCTCCATATAATAGACATTATAAGGATGTCCAGACTGTATGTTCTGGTAGAAAGCAGCTCAGGAGAACCCTCGTTCCATCTCAGGTCACTGACCCATTTTATACCCTGGCCTATAGTAGCATGGGTAATATTGTACAGTATAATATTGTGTTATATTATCTGGGTCCTCTAGTTGAGTCGTGTGATTAGCACCTATGTGTTATGGAGTCTTCTTGTGTTCATGGCATAAAACATCTTGTAGATATCCTCAGACTCTACTGACCTCCTTTCGAGTGGCCCAACACCACTACTGCCAGGCTAAGCCTCTGTGGCCCAGGGCTACAATTCCCACAGGGGCAACATTACAATAATAGAGACCACAATCCATGAAGTCTCACTTATTTGTTAGGTTTATACTCTCAACAGGTTTGGGACTGTTCACCTATTGATTTTTCCCTATGTTAAAGGGGTTTTGCCACGATGTAATGTTGACGCGGGATCCTCCAAAATGGGTAATTGTAATCACTTTTCTAATAATGTGATTACTAAAATTCGCAGTCGAGAGAGCTAAGGGACAGGCTGGCCTTACCGCCCTTATTCTTAAAAAGCTTCTATTAGAAATTACGACCTTGACAAGAGCTGCTGGCCGGCCTTGCACAGAGAACCCTTCTTATCGATGAAAGAGCTGAAAAGCTTTTCAAGGCACCAGGTAGAAATATGTTGTCCTTTTGTATACAGAATCCACTAGTTGTAGTGTGAATTTATCTGAGTAGATCCCTGCTTATTCCTGATGACATGAGAAAATAAGGAGCTTTTCCAAGCCCTTGGGGAGAAAAAGGTTTTTTTTTCCTTTAAAAAAAAACCACTATTGTAGTGGGGGATTATTTTGAGTGAACTTTTCCACACGATCCCTTAAAAGGCTCTGTGCCTTTTGGCTGTGCCCCTCTCGCGCCCTTTTTGGTTTTTTACCCCTAAAAAAACCCTCCCCAACAAGAAAAATTTTCCCCCAAATTAAACCAAAAAACCCTTTGTAGTAGTAAGGAAAGGGGGCGTTTTTAGCCTAACACCATACCCCCCAAAATTGGTAAGGGGGTTTCCTCAGAAACCCCACCCCCTCTTCATGCTAAAACCCTTTTTTTTCCCCCAAACCCCATTTATTTGGAGAAAATTCCATTTCGCCCCCCAAAACCACTTTCTTGGTCCCTAAAACCTACAGTTTTGGGGGATCCCGTGCATACCCCATGCCCCCTTGTGGGGGGGGGCGTCACTTTTTTGGGTTTCATACGGGTAAATCCCTTTTTTTTTGGTTTTTGAGCTCACAATTTTGGGGGGAATTTTTAAATGTGCAAATGAAAGTATAAAACATACAGTACAATACCTTAAAGGGGTCATCATGGCACCCAAGAAACCCCTCAAAATCAAAAGGGTTAAGGGGGGAAAAAAAAAGAAAAAAATTTGGGGTGAAAAAAGAAAAAAAAAATTTTGCCCATATAGGGGGGTGGCATATGTGTCTGAAAGGACGTTCAGTATGGCATGGCAAAGGCAACGACACAGGCAGATGGCACTTGTGGGTGCTGGAAGTATAACATTTACATGATTTCTTATGGGAAGCAAGTGCTTGGCCTCAATCTAATTGGCGCCCCAAACAGCCTTCAGCTAGTTTGGGGAATTAAGGGGCCGAGATACAAAACTGAAACTTTAAAAGGGGGTTGTCTCACTACAAGGATTGTTTTTTATGTTAAAGATCTTCCCAAATTAAAGTCATTTTGGGAAAATTATGTTCCATTAAACAGTGCCTACCTATTCGATATCCCCTCTTGTATGGGCGAAACAGTTTCCCCCAGGTCGCTTTAGCTAAAACCCCTTGCAAGCCCCTCATGATAGGCTGCCACACGGGTTCCCTTTTTAGCACAAAACCTGGCTTCTACTGCAGCCTAGTAGAAGCCAGTAAACACCCCCTGAATTCAAAATAAAAACCAAAAAAACAGGCCCTGGGGTAAGATGAAAAAATGTATTTTGAGACAACCCCTTAAAATGAAAAACCCATATAAGCTTGGATGCCCAAGGTCAAGGGTGGCACCAAATCACGGGCACCGTTTCCCCCAACTCCCCCGGCTGCCGGCTGCACAGAATGGAGGGGTGGCGGCTCATCCCGGGTTTTCTTCTCATTTTTCCCTCATTTTTGGGGTTCGGGGGAAACCAACCCCGGGGCCCAGTGCCCCTTGGCAATAGGGCCAGACGTGTCCTGAGATAAAAAACCCCTTTGGGGGGTTTCATGGTTTTTCAATAGTTTTTAAAAAGGGGTATGTGAAAAAATCAACCCCTTTAAGGGCCCAAAGGGGGGACAGATGCATTAAACAGATGCCTAACAGTGACATCCGTCACCCGCAGGCCATCACAGCATCTGTCTGACAGATATGTCATGATAACACTCACAACGGACCCCTTTTAGCCCTAAAATTGAGGATGACAGTCAGGCCCACAGCCTCTGCTAAACGATAAAATTGGGGGAGTTTTTCCCAAAGGCAAAATACTTACATTTAAGAGGAGGCAAAAACAGGGTTTTGAACACCCCTTTAAAGGACTTTGGGGGGGACGTATGGAACAAAGGGGGGCCCCAGATTTCCCCTTATTCATCTATTTTCAGTGTTTAAATGTTCCTGAGGGAATCAGGGGTTTTTTTTTGTGCGTTAAAAAAATTGGCGTCTAAAGTTCATCCGCGCCTCGCCTATGGGCGCATTATGGAACTAGGCGCAAAAGGGTAATCGGCTTTACAGTAAAAAGGGCTTAGAAAAGGCGGGAAAAAGAAAAAGGGTCATTAGAAAAACATGTCAGTGAAAAAAACATGGTACTGATCGGGGCCTGATGGACCACAGGCCCAAAAAACCTGTGTTTGGAAAGTAATTAAAGGGGTGGGGCCCCCAAAAAAAATTAAATGTAAAATTTAAAATGTGGGAAAAGTTAAAAATTTAAAAAATCGAAAAACAACATCAGGGGTTTTTTAATGAAAATTGTTTTTAGATTCTTTTCCCTTTTTTAAATTTACATTTTAAATGGGAAATATTTTTTTTTTTTTTCCCAGATTTTAAAATTTTTTTTTATTGAAAACCCTTTTTTTTAAATTTTAAATTTTAAATAAAAAAATTTTAAAAACCAATTTGAAATATCAAAAATTCTTTTTTAAAATTATTCCCACATTTGAAAGGGGTTGAAAAAAATTTAAAATTTTTTTGTCCAAATGGCAAACCCTAGCCCCTCTTTTGCCACCCGGGCCGGGGCAGACCAAAAGGGGGAGATAGGTTCTGCCTGTCGAGCGGGTAAATGCGGCAATTTTGGCCGAACCACATTCAATATGGGGTCTAAAATTACAAGTGGGTGCGCCCACCCCCCAAAGAAGCCCCCTAAATTTTTAGGTGTTTTAAAGGTAGGGTTTCACGGGGGTATGTTCCATGGGGGTTAATTTTTTCGGCGCGCATTTCTCTATGAGAACAAGGATTACCCTCCCCCCCGTAAAATACGATCGATTGTACGTGCGGGGAGAAAAGGGGTGACTTGTAAATTACTTTTGGCAATACGTGCCCGCGGTAATAAATTTAAAATTTGGGGCCGTGGTGCCGCCCCCCAACCCGTGTTTTAAAGAGTAGGGCAGAATCAGCGCGAGCTAACGAAAGCCCATAATGTACTGCGGCACCGTCCCCAAAAACCGCCACAGGCCCGGACGTTTTAACAAGCCCTTAGAAAGTTCCGAGTCTTACGAACAAGGGCGCCTAAAAACTTTTCATTAGGTGCATTAGAAAATCGTACCCCGCCCCCTTTTAGGGGCCTTTTTTAAAGGGCCACAAAAACCCGGCGAAAAAAATCTAAATTAAATAAAATGCCCTCCCCTGGGTTTTAAGACCCAAAGAGGCCTCTCATACCGGGTTTTGTCAACAGGGGAAACCTTTGCTAACCGGGGGGGGCCTTTCTGCATTTTTTGAAGCTTTTTTGAACCAAATTTGAGCGGGATTTTGGTCCTTTTTTAATGGGTCCCCCCCGGTTTTTGGATAAAATTTTGTGCCTATGGGCCTGCTTTAAGCTTTTTTTCCAGTCCGCTTAAACTCTGGTGTACCTGGCCTGGTCAGTCCTTTTAACAAAGGAAATGTTCGGGACTTTAAGAAAGCGGGTCTGCCCCTGGCAAATTTAAAGGGAAGCAAAAAACCCTGAGCGGGGGAGAGGGGGATGCGGAAAAATACGCCCCTTTTGTAAACTTTTTTACAAGTCGTAAATGTTTTCTTCTTTTGGCGATGCTTGTCTTGTATTAACTCCAGATACATTTTGACAATAACTGATTCTATTTTTTTTTCTTAGCGGAAACAAATGTGGGATAGTATTGGACTTGTGTCATGAACAGTAGCGCTGTGTGCGACATGTTCTAAAATCCCAAAAAATCTAGCCCCCCAAAGGGGGAAACAAAACGGGGTTTTTTTTCCCATTTTTTCCCAAAATTTAGGTTTGAAAGGGTGCCCCTTTTCGGCTTTCATAAAAGCAGTTTAAAATTTCCCAAAAACCTTTTACCCCCCCTTCCTGATAGGGGCGTTTACCCCCCTTTTTTGTGGACCAGAAAATTTTCCCCCCCCTTCCTGGCCAACTTTTTACCCCCTTTTCCTGCCCCAAGGTCGGTCCCCCCCCCCCCTTTCTGACTGGGCTGTTTACCCCCCCTTTTTCTGACCGGGCCGTTTAAACCCCTTCCTGACTGGACCATTTACCCCCCTTCCAGACAGTGGCGTTTATCCCCCTTCCTGACTGGCCCGTTTATCCCCCTTCCTGCTGGACCGTTTGGGCCCCCCTTCCGAAACCCCCGTTTTTGGGGGCCCCTTTTCCTGACTGGCCCTTTTACCCCCCTTTCCCCGCCCGAAATTTTTTCCCCCCCCCCCTTCCTGACGACCTTTAAACCCCCTTCCTGACCGGCCCCTTTACCCCCTTCCGGGCCGGGGCCCCGTTTACCCCTTTCCTGAGGGGCCTTTTTCCATTTCCCACCCCAACCCTTCCCCTTCCGCCGGGAACCTTTTACCCCCCCTTCCTAAAACTTTTTTTTACCCCCTTCCTGCCCGGCCCCTTTACCCCCTTCCTGCCCGGCCCCGTTTCCCCCTTTTTTCCTTTCCGGAACCCTTTAAAACCCCCTTCCTCCCGGGAAACCTTTTCCCCCCCCTTCCCCGGCCCGGCCCCCTTTTCCCCCCCTTTTCCTGACCCCCCTTTGATTCCCCCTTCCTGACCCCCCAACCTTTTCCCCAACCCCCCCTTTTCCCCCAACAACGGGCATTTAACCCTCCTTCCAAACCCGGACCTTTTCCCCCCTTTCCCTTTGCCCGGGAACCTTTTTAAAACTTTCCTGGGGGGCCCATTTTTTCCCCTCTCCTTCCTGACCGGACCGTTTACCCCCCTTTCCCCTGAGGGCCGCCCCGGGGGGCCTTTTTCCCCCCCCTTCCCTGACTGATCATTTACCCTTTTCCCCATGACGGGCCCCCTTTTAAACCACCCTCCTAAAATTTGGGCCCGTGAACCCCTCCTTCCTGACCGTGGCGTTTCCCCCCCTTCCCCTGACCAGGGCCTTTGTACCCCCGCCCTCGAGGAAAACCCCTCCGGCCTTTACCCCCCTCCTGCCCGGCCCTTTTACCCCCCCCTCCTAAACTGGACCGTTTACCACCCCTCCTGATTGGGCCGTGTACCCCTCCTTCCTGACCGTGGCGTTTACCCCCTTCCTGACCAGGCCGTGTATCCCCCTTCCTGACCAGGCCGTGTACCCGCCTCCCTGACCGGACTGTTTACCCTCCCTCCCGCCTGGGCCATTTACCCTCCTTCATGACAATGCAGATTCTCCTTTTCTGCGGTACATGCAGGTTTCAACGCTACAACGCTTTCTTGTGCTCGGTCATTCTACTAGTTTATTTGCCTTTTATTTTAGACTTTATTTTATGTCATTTTTACATTTGTTTTTTTTATTAATAATAATAATAATAATAATAATATGAAGGAAAATAGTAACATTGTTTTTCTAATCTTTTTATTTATTTATTTTTTACAGCAAAATTTTCACTAAAATAAGTTTTGGAATTGTCACTTTTCCATTGTGGATGTTTATAAGGGATCTAATGTTTCAAGGTCGCCAGGGGGCGGGGCTAAAAGTTGTGGTTTGGGCTGTTCATATTCATTTCAATACATTTTGTTTTGTGTGTGTGCATTTTTTTTCTCATTTTGTTTCACATATTGTTCCCTCCTCAAGGTCAGAAAAAGACCCCTGGGGGCATTTGTACGACTTTTTTTTTTTCTGACTTCCTCTGTAACTGAGGCTGATATATTAGTCCCAGTTACAAGGGAAATCCAGGGGAAATACATCCCATAAGCTGACTGCAGAACTGATATGGGTCCGATAAGACCCAGCAGCTCTCAGCAGTCATGTGACTGACGGAGCCAGGAGGCAGGAAGCAAACAGGCTTCCTGCCTGCCTGTGTATACTATTATTATTATTATTTTATTATTATTATTATTATTAAGTATTTTAAAGCGGCATTGATTCCAGGGCGCTGAACATTCGAGGGGGTTACATACATTATATAAGTCAAACGAGTACAGTGATGAGGGATAATGACAATTGGCACGACAGAAGGAGAGAGGACCCTACCCGCAAGGGCTTACAATCTACAAGGAGGGGGAAAGAGACAGGAGGTGAGGGGCAGACATGTCTGTGGAGGAAGTAGTGACAAAGGGTTAGTGTAAGGTTATAGGCAAGCCGGAAGAATGGGTTTTTCAGGTTGCTTTTGAAGCTGGTGAAAGTGGGGGAGAGTCTGATGTGTTTGGGGCAGTGAGTTCCAGAGTGTGGAGAAGCACGGAGAAGTCTTGGAGACGGTTGTGTGAGGAGCTGATAAGGGGAGAGCAGAGGAGAAGGTCCTGTGAGGAGCAGAGATTGCGTGAGGGAGATATTTGGAAATTAGGGCAGAGATGTATGGAGGGGAGAGGTCATGGAGAGCCTTGTAGGTCATGGTTAATAGCTTGAAATGAATTCGCTGGGCAATGGGAAGCCAGTGAAGGGATTGGCAGAGGGAGAGGCAGAGGAGTAGCGAGGAGAGAGGTGGAAAAAGACGGGCAGCAGAGTTAAGGATGGATTGGAGGGGAGCGAGGGTGCTAGCTGGGAGGCCACAGAGAAGGATGTTGCAGTAGTCTAGGCGGGAGATGACAAGGGCATGGACCAGCATTGGACTCATTGAGAGCTGTATACACAGCAATAGAGAAGGCGGGGCGGGTAAGAAACCATCCCTGTCATCTCAGTGGAGATCCGGCTATCGCTCATAGCCAGCTCTCCACCCGCACAGCTGTACATATACAGCCACCATCTCAACATTTAAAGTCGATGGGGAGTCGGCACGTAGTTAAAGTATCTGCAAGAAATTTGTCAGCATTAATATAAAAAGAAGGGCTATGCATACATTGTAGTCTATTTACAGTAACTTCCTAGAAGTTTTACCTAAATCTTCCAAGCAGTAAGAAAACAGTAATCTGTAATAACAATAATCACATGCCCACACCAGCATCCAAAGAGTGTCTGGGATAATAGTACAAAATGCGTGTACTCACTGCTGTGCAAAATTTTAGGCAGGTGTGGAAAAATTGCTTCAAAGTAAAGTTATGTTCACTTGATGGATTTTAATGTGGAACTATACGTGGATTCTGTCGGATTCCAGGTCAAAATCCGTGCGTAAGTTAAGTCCCATTCATTTGAATCCATGCTGTTGTTCACACTGTGGACAGCAGCAAATAAATAAGAAAGGACTTGTCTATTGTTTAAAGTGGATCCTGCTCGGGTTCCAAGTTGGGCAGGCGTGACGCGGATGAGCCCCATTGTTATTGGGGCAAAATCACATCCAAATCGGAGGCAAAGACTGCCACTGCAGAAATCAAGTTGGCTGCAGGAATCCAAGGTATTGTCTGTTTGGAAAAAGCCAATGTGAACATAGCCTAAGATTGCTTTCAAAAATAGAAGTGTTAATAGTATATTTTTTATCAATTAGGCTATGTTCACACGGCGTAATTGCGGCTCGTACAGTACGGCCGCAATTACGCTGGGTGATTTGGGAGTCATGCTAATATGCGCGTACTCCCGCGGCGCGGGGGGGGCCAGCAACCCGCCGGCCCCATTGACAGTCATTACTCGCGGCGCGTATTCGCCGCAAGTAATTGCCATATCACTTATCTCCCCGCGTGTCCAATACGATCGTATTGTACGAGCGGGGAGAGGAGGCGTAATTCATAATTTAAGCGCGCATCTCGCTCGTATTAAAGCGCAAATACGACGCAAATTGCGCGTTAAAATCTACCTGTGTGAACATACCCTTAAAGTGAATGAACAAAAGAGAAATGTAAATTTAATCAATGATTGGTATAACTACACTTTACCTTTAATATATGATCAGTTCTTCTAGGTACTTGAACACAGTATTTAAAGGAACTCTGCAGGGAGGTTGTTCCAGACATCTTGGAGAAGTAACCACAGATCTGCTGTGGATGAAGCTGCTCAGATACTCCTGTCTCTTCATGTAATCCCAGACAGAGTGGATGATGGTGAGATCAGGGCTCTGTGGGACCCATATCATCACTTCCAGGACTCCAGAGGCAAAGGGTAGTCACATCTATTATTGATTTGATTTTTTGTTAATTTATAAATGATGAGAGACTGTAAACTGTGTACAGCAGCTTGGGTTTATATATAATGCACTTTGTTTCTTTAACCACTTACTGACACATGATGCATGAGTACATCATGGTGTCGGTAAGGTCCTATGTAGCGGGTTTACTCAATAAATCTGCTACATAGTAGGCTGGTGTCAGCTGCTAATTGCAGCTGATACCTGCTGCTAACAGCAGGAAATGGAGCCGGCTGCATTTCCTGCTGTTTAGCCCTTTAGACAACGTAGCGAATTCAGCCACAGCATCACATGAATGAGAAATGGTGCTGCACACCGTTCCTTACTGCGATTTGTGCCCCTGCAGCGAGATCACAGGGTGCCAATCCATTAACATAGCGGTTGGAAGCCTAATGAAGGCTTCCATCACTGCCTTGTTTCCATTTCTATTACTTCCTGCCACAGGTAGGAAGTAATAGCACCGCCATCTTTGCACATCCGTCTGCATTGCTTGTGCAATGCAGAAGGGTATAGAGATGTTCAAACCCCTTAGTGTTCAAGTATTCTAATGGGACTAGGTGTTAAAGATAAAACATTAAAAATATGTACAAAAATGAAAAAATATTAAAAGTTGAAATTACCCCCTTTGGCCATTTTACAAATAAAAAAAAAAGGTTACACACAACTGGTATTGCCACTTCCATAAAAGTCTAATCTGAGCACCCTAAAAGAAAAAAATTTTTTTTGGTCATTTCACATCCCCAAAAAATTGGAATAAAAAGTGATTTAAAAAGTTGCATGTATCTCAAAATGGTATCAATAAAAAGTACATAAAAAGTACATAAAAAGTGCAAAAAATGCAACCTGGCTCAAGTCTAGAGATTGGAAGTACAAAAAAGTTATTGGCCACAGAAAATGGCATTGCAGCGCAAATGTAAGAAATAGAAAATGTTTGTATGTTCTAAAACTACAGATTTGGGATTGCCAAAATTGTATCAACCTGCAAAATATTTAAAATGCATGATTTTACCGAAGAGTGAATGCCATAAAAACAATACCCCAACATATATAGCAGTAGTAAGTTTTTTCACATTTCACCCCACTAAGACTTTTTTTGTCAGTTTCCGAGTATATTCTATGGTACGGACAACAACACCATTAAAAGGTTCATCTTGTCCCGTAAAATAAAACCCCTTGTATGTCTGTGTAGATGGAAAAATAAAAAAGTTATGGCTCTTGAAAGGCAGGGAGAAAAAAAAACGAAGAGCTATATTATTATGACCGTCTGTCAGGAAGGGGTTGAAGGGGTTTTGTCACAAAACAAAATCCCTTTTAGAGGCTGTCTTGTAGTTCGCTATGATCTGGCCTCAGAGAATGGAGAGATGGCCGTACTTACACAGCTCTCCTCCATTGATGTTTATGTATATACCTGAGCACACTGCCATGGCTATATTCGAAATGGCCATAGAAAAGAACGGGGAGAATTGCGCAAGTACAGCCATCTCCCTGTTCTCAGAGGCTGGCTCGTAGAGATGGCCTCTGGAACAGATTTTGCCTCATAGCAAAAGCCCTTTAAGATGCAGCACAATATACACTAGAGTATAAAAATTCCACAAAATCACTACAAAGTGCACTAGGCCGTGACACACTGAATACATGAAGTATAAGCAGAAAGGATGAGATTGATGCACGTGTCTACAACAGTGCGGCAAGTGCCTTATTTCTCACATGGAGTGCAAGTGTGTAGCCCTGACCCTGAACTAATACACGTCAGAAAAAAGTGGAACAGAAGCTTCATAAATAAGTCCAGAAATATATTCAGACTTAAACCCATATTTTTCAGTTCTATTATGTCAGAAAGTTGCGTAAAGCATTCAGTTTCTAAATGGAAATTCATGTTTTTCCACTCACTTTTACTATCTTGCACTGAAAAAGTATTAAAAAGTTACTAAAATGCCATGTATGAATCCTCCCCCAAAAAGCACCTATAACATCTCCTGACGTCTGTTTTAGTAAATACCTGTGTTCCCTGTGAAATAACAATTCTGGAGCATCTTCTCTTAGGATATGTTCACACGGCGAATAGGGGCACATACCTGTGCGCACTGCTAGATGCCTGCTGTGGAAAGTACGAGCTGGCCAGGACATACTTCCAACAGCGCTCCGGCCCCCTTCCAACTTCACTTTTTACGGTGCATAAGCGCCAACAAGAAGTGACATGTCACTTCTTTCTGCCAGGGCACAGTGTGCGCCGGGGAAAACGGCGGGTAATCATAGCACTCAGTGAGTGCTATGATTTGCAGTATTTGTGGGCCGTACTTCGGGCGTATTGCAGCACAGCCGTGTGAACATACTCTTATAACTCTGTATCGTGCTATTCCTCTGTTGTTGCATCACTAAATCTGTCAAATGGGTGTTACCATTCCAGTATAGAAAAGGGGTGTGTCCCTGCACTGATTGGACAATGTCAGACTGTGCAAGGACACAAACCCACTCGGTAACGCCCATCTGACAGATTCAGTTGTAAACCTCCAGAAGCTATAGCAGAGGAACAGCACAACATAGTTATAAGAGACGATGCTCCAGAATTATTTCACAGACAGGAATGGCGTCTGATCCTGTTTAAAGAGGTTCCCCACTAACAACATTTGTCATCTATTCACAGGATAGGTGCTAGGTATTAGATTACTAGGACGAGGGGCATAATTATGAAGGTGCAGATGAACTAGTCTCTCCTGGGCCTAGTGCTTAAAGGGCCTCAGGTGCCTTCAGTGGCAGACATCATTATAAATTGGACCGGGTAGATGGTGTCTGTGATACAGTTTTTGCACTGGGTTTTAGAAGATTCAGGTTATACTTTATCTGGAGCCCCCACCAATCATTAGGACAGTAGACCCCAGTCCACTATTTCTCCATACAAGTATCTCCACACTGCTCCATACAACTTTATAGAAGGTATGGAAAAAGTCAAAATATAACTCTTTCAATGTAATTCAAGCTAAAAAAGATTGTTTAAACATTTTTGATCAAAACATGTGAACTAAGAATCTCAAAGTTTTTTCATGTATTGTAGATAGGATTAATGCTTTTTTGCAGGTTTCCATGTCGTTTGATAGCTCTTTTTGCTGATGGTGTACTACTGATATTGGAGTGTGTGTATATGTACCACAGCCATGCCAGTGTACACTGGTGTTCACATTGTGTTTTTCAGAAATGTTTTTTTGTGCAGAACTATACGGTGCATTTGGCATATATTGCTTTTAACTTATACAGAGAGGAGTGGATGCCTCCATTTTGGTTTTCTGCACCCCGCCCATCTCCACAGGTGACTAGACCAGTGTGGTATGCTTATAAAGCTGTTTTTTTCCTCTCTGGATTATGGAGGTCGGATGACCCAATTGAGAAGTCTGAATTGGACTCAAAAGAGAGGTAGGAACAGTGTAGGACCATCCGTATTGGGGTCTCGTTGAAAGTCGGGGATGGCTTAAACATTTTTTGATCAAAACATGTGAACTAAGAACCTCAAAGTTTTTTTCTTGTATGCTAAAAGACTCTCCACAACAGTTTGTTTGTTTCCATAAGGAGAAACATTTCCACTAGGGCTAAAATGATGCAAGACATCATGAAGTACGTAAAGGTTTTGTTTTATAGCATTGTGAGATATTTTCAAACATAGAGCCAAATTGACATTTTCTTTGACAATAATGTGAGCACCAAAGGGCATTTTCCTAACCAATTCCCTTTGTGTCCACACACTTATTCAATATTATAGTATTATTAGGTTTTTAATTATAATAATTTACAATGTTGCTGACAATAATGAAAGCAAATGCCTGCATGAATGATGAAAGATCGTCATTGTCTAACAATTGCCCAGTGTGAAAACCCTTTTAGGGGCCGTTCACACTACTTATTTCGGCGCGGATTGGCGCCATACTGCGCGCCGGATTTGCGCTGCAGTACGGCGCCAATCCGTCGCAGTAATTACGGTAATCCACCGTTCTCATAGAGAACAGTGTATTCCGTCGCTCCTACCCGCTCGGAGAATCTGCCGCGGGGGGAGAAAGTGACATGCACATTATCCAGGCGCAATACGTGCCGTGGATAATGTAAGTCTATGGGGCCGGCGGGCCGCGCCCCCGCCCCTTATTCAAGCTGGAATTGCGAGCGCAATCCGGCTCGCAATTACGGCTTGAATAAGCCGTGTGAACACGGGCTTAGAGATCTTGGATCAACGCTCCAAACGGTCGATTATCAGTCCATGTATAGGGAGCCTTACCCTGGAATAAACTTTGCCTCTATTTTTACTTGTTTCTATCATTTCTATCCACAGAACAGCAGCTTTCAGCAACAAACACTGAGAATTCCCAAACTTTTATTTCATTTTTATTTCTGTAATCCTAGATTTTGCAGAGATTTTACAGTTTACAGATTATTTCTGGCCGTCTGCATGCTTTTCCAGCATGAGAAAATGTTCTCTAATATGGAAATGGAGTCTAAATATAGCACTATTGATAAGCAGCCTGTGCAAGGAAAGGTGGCCTTATCTCTTCTCCCAGGAGTTTGTCATGGAAAAGGAACAGACAAATATGTGGCAGACGGACGGATAAGGTTTCTGTGTGCTGTGGGCCTGAATCATATTGATATTTAAATATTTGAGTTAAGTGCATGGAAAACATGTTTCTTATCAAATATATGAATAGTAGGAAAGAACGTTGGCCTTGTTCACATTTAGATTCTCCAGTCTGCTATTACTAAAGAAAAACAAGACTTTAACTTAACTTTTACTATTTAACTATTATAAATAAAATTTCATAACACACCATTCGTCTTGAGGTGTATAGCATATACAAAACCCACCTTAAAGGGGTTTTGCCACAAAGTAAAATTGACGTGGGAAGCTTGCAAATGAAATAACAAACATTTTCACCATTCAATATTATTAAAAATTCTGGACTTTTTTTTGTTTTAGCTGCTCCTTTATTGATCCATTGTTTGCAGCTCATCTCCAGGGGATACGACCAGGGATGAGAGCTCCTCAGTCCTGGTCTCACATGCTCAGACATCACCTCTCCTCTCAGGCAGCTACTGGTTGTTCAAACCCTAGGTGCTGTCATTCTACTCCTGTTCTCTGTGCTCCTTAGTAATTAGTCACACAGTGCAAATAAATAAAAAAGAAACCTCAATGAGGTCTGTGCATTGATAAAGAGAAGAAAAAACACAGGTTTGGTTCCTGCAGGGATTTGAACCTAGGACTCTTGTGCTGTGAAGCAAAAACATTACCTCTCAGCTACTCACAATGCTTTACATAAACAGATCTTTCTTTGACTACAGAGAGGAAAGGCCTGGTGATGTCATCCTGCTGGGTCACATGATATGCAATTCAAACAAATCACACACGCCCCCTTCTGAGCACACAGAGCTGAAGAGCTGGATACAAGAGGTATGAAATGAGATTGTGGCAAAACCCCTTTAGTTGCATTTGTAAGGATAAAACTTGATGTGGAGGAAAGATAACTAGGATAATAAAGGTATCAGTTTGCACTCACATGACCCAGATAGTAAAAGGAGTCATCCAAAATGGGGTGGGTCCATATGATTCGCAAATTCCATGGAAGGACGCAAATTATTCTTGAATTGGTGTATAATAGGCATATAACCATAGAAATAGTACTATCATCAAGGCTCAGTATAAAGAACCCACCCCAATAAGGGTGCCCCCTGCCTACAGAGGGTCACCCTAATACACCCTGAATCTAATCCTGTAAAAAAGGGTAGAAACAAAAAAACAATTGGACCTCAGTGAACATAAAAAAATCCAATGTGTTTCTCTGCACTTCGGATATGATAATTCTACAGAGGACTAGAGATATTGAAATTGGAGCCATTGTGTCCTTCCATATGATGTTTAAGGTGCTCGATGCACCTTTCTTTATCGGACATCTGGTATTTAAGGTGGAAGTTTGTATGTGCTATAAGCCTCAAGTCGAATGGTATCTTATGAATTTTAATTAATAAAAGTAAAAGTTTAGCCCTGTTTTTGTGCATTGATCAGTGTTTTGGAAGATACTAACCAATGTATGATCTCAGTGATATCTGTTCATACTAAAATATTAAACCTGCAGATACCCAGTGCATCACCATTGTACCACCATTATAGTGGTATAATAATATACTGCACTACACTGTTATGCTGCTCCGAGTGGCTTAGCCGGTTCATTGTACTCATGTAGCATTTTATGACAACACAACCTTGTGGTACAATATAAAAACAGGGGCAACCTATTTGGGCCTCATGCCCATCAGGTTCTGTGGCTCTGTTAGTATGATAATATACTCTGTTGTCTACTTTTTCCTCTGGTCTGCTTTACTTTGGAACACGTTTTCTTTGTGGGATAGAATTCCCTAGACTACCACACTACAAAACAAAGTCACAAATTGGATATGCTGCTTCTGTTAAAGCATATAGCTACACTGCGGTGCCATATATATCTGAATACCTTTTAGTTGGTATTTGTGGGGCAGACTACAGATTATAAATGTGAATGAGGCTTTATAAGGAAAGCAACACGGTCCAAAGGCTTTGACATTGGCTATAATTTGCCACCTATAAAAAAATCTTAACAGATTTGTTAGAGACCCCCAAAAATTATTTTTGTCTGCAAACATTTTAGTTTGGACCTTATTCACATCACATTTTGGCTTCCGTCAGAGGTATTCATGGGGATAACTTGAAAAAGGTATCCCAACATATACTGCAGGAAACTGAGGCAGGAGCATAGGGATCTATAGGACACAATGGGTGACATGTATTAACAGGGCTGCACTATTTTTTTGGCGTGCTTTGAGCCAGACAAACTGTCGTAGCCCTGTTTTATAGCTGTATGAATTGTTGTACGTCAAAACTTGGCACTTTTAAATGCACCAAACATGCTGGAGGGAGTGCAGCCATATTGGGGGGAAGTGCAGCCATATTAGTTATCGCTTTTGAATTAAGGGGGTATTCCATCTCAGCCATTTATTGCATATTCACGGGATATCCTGTGGATAGGCTTTAAATGTCCAAGAAGGAATACCCCTTTAACCCTCAGAAACCGCTGAATATTTTATCAGCTTGTCATCAGTTGCTGAGGACTAATTTAAAAATGACCACCAATATGGCGAAACTTTTGCCTATCCTCCATCCATAGAAAACTAGTCCATGTCCAGATTTGATTTCACTGCACATGTATTTTTTGTTATTAGAATTGTTATTAGAATTATTATGATATACGCAGGACACATCATCAATAGTTTCTTGTGAATCAAGTGATAAGATATAGACTCTAATCACAAGTAATTGGCTCCATAGTCGCCTCCAAATGTGATTGTCTTCTGCTGAACTTTTAGGGACTTGTTAGGCTATGTTCACACGGCTTAACTGCGGGACAGAAGTACGCCCCGCAAGTACGCCATGTGGGCGGGGCGGGAGCGGGGGGCCGGAACTTCGCCGGCCCATAGACCCTCACAGCTAGCGCCGCGTATACGCCGCTAGAAAGTGACATGTGAATTATCTCCCTCCCGGCGGCTTTGCCGTCGGGGAGAGGAGACGTAATCCATAGTTCTCTATGAGAACTGTGAATTACCGTAATGAATGCGCCGTTTTCGGCCCGTAATTGGCGCACTTTGGCGCGTAATTACGGACCGAAATACAGCCCATTTTAAGCCGTGTGAACATGCCTTTATTGTGTCAGGGCTTATGCCCTCATAACTGATCTTCTGGTATTGTGGTAGAGGAGTCCAAACCTGTGATGCCACACGTCACTATTGCCCTAGGGAAAAAAAAAGCAAAAATGTCTAGTAGGTCAGGAAGTAAAACTCATTGGGTTGTACTTGCTTCCCCGTCTCCTCAAGTTAACAGGTTACCAAAATTCTTGACAAGTCTATAAAAGAGCCTAGTTCACTGTAGCTGTGGTTGAATTGCAGTTTATAAATATCCATTGCTGTATAGTACGGTATAGTGTACATAGACTTCTATGGTGCTCTGCTGTACTTTATTATGCCTCTGATTCAAATCAAAGACATATAGGGCGACATGTATGAACAGGGCTGCAGCAGTTTTCGAACGTGCTTTAAAGAGTACCTATCACACAAACACAAAAAAATGGAGTAGATGAAATTATAAGACTTTTCTCAAATACATGTTATTAGCAAATCAGATGATTTACCTCAGTATTACAGGGGGACAGGTTTTACTTTCAATTTGTAAGTCAGGAGATGTTTATCAATGTGTGGAAGGTACTAACTGTGCTGGGGGAGCTGAGGGCATAGGTGCTTGTACAAGGTGTTCTCAGTCTCTCACTACATACAGTGCAGCAGGCAGAGCACACTGAGGACATAGTATGACATAGTTTACGTATTGCTTCAGCCTCCTCCTCTATAGAATACAGGTATCTATATACAGGGCCGCCATCAGAAATTTTGGGGCCCAATACAGCTTGAGCGTCTGGGCCCCCCCCTGCTTTGTCCCTGGCTGACCCGCCCCCTCCCAGATCCACCCCCGGTTTACTTACATTTAGGGCCTCACAGGTGACGTCTTGTCTGATGAGTTGTTCACTTTCTCTTTTCTTCTCCATTCGGTCCAGACCTCCTTAAAAGACGTTTTCCCGCCCAAACCACTTGCCCCTGCAGAATTTCCCAACCAAACCCCTGAAACCCTTACTTTTTTTTTTTTTTCTTTTTCCCCAAAGGAGGCCCCCTCCCCCCCCCATGTAAAAACTTTTCATTTTAAGGGCCAAAAAGGTAAAAATTTAAACCCCTTTGGAAATTTAAATGGGCTCTCCGGGTGGGTTGGGACGGGAAGACGGGGCCCCCAAGTCGGTATGTAAAAACAATGTGGCAACTTAGGTTCCCTGTATAGGTTATTTTGGCCCCCCGGGGGGAAAGCTTAGGGGCCCCCGGGGTAGTAGGTACCCTTTAGGTCCCCTTTTGTAAGTAAAATTTGGGGGGCCCCCCCCCGGTAACCTTAGGCTCTCCTGTGGGTAGAATAGGGGCCCCCTGTAGTTTTGGGGCCCCCCGTGTAGGCGAATGGCCCCTGTGCACCCGGGGGCCCCCCCTTTTTTTGGGAAGCAAAGCCCCCCCCCGGCAATATACCCCCCCCTGGCAAATAGGTTTCCCCCCTGTTGCAAAAGGGCCCCCCTGTGCAAAATTTGGGCCCCCAACTGGGCACAAAAAGACCCCCCCCCTTTTTGTTTGCGCCCCCCCCTGTGCAAAATTTGACCCCCCTTTGGGGAGCTAAGAAATTCACCTTTCCCCGCGCTCCCCCGGGGCCTCTCCGTCTGATCCCGCCCCCAAGCCTGCGGGTTTCAGCAGGCGGACGGGGAGGGCCCGTCACTTCCGCTGTGCCGCCTGACGTTTGAACGGAAAGGGGCGGGGTGAGAAACGTCCCCTGCTCCACTTTACTTTTTAATTTGATGCATGCCCCAAAAGGGACTTTAAAGCAATGGGGGGGGAGCCGCCACCGGCAGCAGGCCCCTTTCCCTTCTTCACAGACCGGCCGGGCCCCGAAAGGCATATAGTTTTTCTGGCCCTTTTGGCGGCCATGTCAAACATTTTCGTTTGTGGTGTGCACTGATTTTGATTCCGGCTCCCTTGGCACAGGGGGACTCTCTCAGCAAAAAGCGGAAAATTTTGAAAACCTCTGTAAACACAGTCAAAACTTTAAAGTTGCCCATGTGCCGACTTGGGCCCTAAATTTCGAAGTCTTAAAGGGCCACGTTTTTTTTAAAAACTGAATTGCAGGTAAAATGCTTTGTTTTTCCCCTTATAAAAGCATTTTGAGAAATGTTTGTATTTTATCTTTGTTACTTCATGAGGTTTTTAAATTTTTGACGGGTCCTTTTTTAAACCCAAAATTTTTGTACCCCGGGTCGGGACAGATGTAGGAATAGTTGTATGCCAAAACGTGGTGCAGTCTGCACTAGACACTTTACTTTTGAATGTAACAAAAAGGCGCCAAGAATGATTCGAACTTTGCCTTGAAACTGGCATACAGATCCGTACCATGGCTGGGACAAAGTTTGACGCATAACACTTTTCAGTTTACGGTTGTTTTTTACCTCCTCTACTTTCAAATTAAGAACTGGCGTTTTGGGCCAGTTTCATAAACGTCGCCGAAGAATTTTTTTTCTGGGGGTTTTCCCCTTATGAATCGGTAGCAGTTAAAAGGGGTTTAATTTTCCCCCACAAGGTTTTGGGGGGCATACAGAACCCCCGAAATTTACACGGGAGCCGGGGAGCATTCCCCCGTATTAAAACGCAAATACGCAGCGAAAAGCCGGGGGCCCCCAATTTAAAGGGCCTTGAAACAACCCATCTGGATTATTATTTAATAAAAGTAATGAAAACGGTGAAAAAAAACTCTGAAATTGGGCGGAAATACGAGCCCCCCTTTTTAGCGGTTTCGTAGGGGTTTGTAATTTCGAAGATTGGCTACCATACTGCCTTGAAGAAGAAGTGAAATGGGCCCAAGATTAATGAGCATTGATACTAATTAAAGTGGGGGCCCAAAAAGTTTTGAGAATGACACAAATATTTTTTTTCCCTGATCGTTCCCTCGGTTTTTTTATGTGTTTTTTGTCAGATTTTTTTTATCCATCAAAAAATACAAGTGCAATCATTTTTATTAAAAAAATTTTTTTATTGACAGTTAGAAGGGTTTAAATTTAAAGCAATTCAATTTTTTGCGGGTTTTGGAACCCCCTTTCTTCTTCAGGCCCTTTGCCCCAATTCTCCCGGGCAGCTCTCAATAAAACTTCTGGCCCCAAATCCTGACTGATAGCAGTCCTTTCTTGCCCCAACAATGCTTGCTTTTTGCCCAAAAATTTTTTGGGTTTTTGTTTGTCCAAACCCGTCTCTTGATGATTGACCCCCAATTTCCAATGGGATTAAGATAGGGGAGTTTCGGGATTTATGGCCCCAAAAATCTCTATGTTTTTTTCCCTGCCTTTTTAGTTATCCCCTTTGCTTTTGGAAAGGGTCCCTCCATAATCCGGGGAAAAGGGAGTTGTTGATCAAAAAACACTGCTTTTGGAGGGTTTTGGAGAAGTTGCTTTGGAGGACATTTTTGGTACCATTTTTTTTCAAGGGATGTGTTTTTTGGGCCAAAAACTGTTAGAAAAGCCCATTCCCACTTGGGAAAAGCAACCCCACACATAAAATGGTTTCTGGATTTTACAGTTGGCATGGAAAAGGGGAACTGGGGTATTTCGCTCACCTTGTCTTCTCCAAAATAAGCTTTTTTCCCAAGATTTTTTCCAAACATTGGGGAAAGGGGAAAATTCCCACCGGGAAAAAATGACTTTCCCCAAAGCCCTCAGTAGTCAACCCCCTGTCCCTTTGGCGGGGTTTATTCGGGGGGGGGGGGGGGGGGGGGGGTTGGGGGGGGGGGGGGGGGGGGGTTCCTTTGGGGATGGTTTTTTTTCTGGGGGAAAAGTGGCTTCTTTCCCTGCCCTCCCAAAAACCCCGGGGCCTTTGTTTCCATGAGTCTCCCCCCCCCTTCAAAAGGCCGTGCGTGCAGATGCACTCACACCTCCCTGCTCCATCCTGAGCAAGCTCGGGAAAGGGCTTTTGGGGCCCCAAATTCCGAAGCTGAAACATTTTTTTAAAAAGGACGGTCCTGGGCTTGTGGTTCTTTCTTGGGCGCCCTGGAGCCTTTTGGCAACAATGGAACCTCTCTTTTTAAAATTTCTTTAAAGATGCGAAAAGATTGGGGGGACTGAGGGTGCAATCTTTTAGCGCGATACTCTTCCCTTTTAAAGGCCCAGTTTTGTGCGTGCAAATGATGCGAAACGTTTTTTTCTTTAGAGGAATAACCATGGTTAACAGAAGAGAAACAATGATGCCAAGCACCAGCCTCCTTTTAAAGGGGCCAGTGGTGTGATTCTTACTTAATCATGACAGATTGATCTCCAGCCCTGTCCTCACCCAACACCCACACCTGTGTTAATGGAGCAATCACTGAAACAAATGTTAGCTGGTCCTTTTAAGGCAGGCCTGCAATGAAGTTGAAATGTGTTTTGGGGGAAAAAGTTCATTTTCTAGGCAACTATTGACTTTGCAATTAATTGCTGTTAAGCTGATCATCTTTATAACATTCTGGAGTATATGCAAATTGCCATTATAAAACCTGATGCAGTAGACTTTGTAAAAATTAACATTTGTATCATTCTCAAAACTTTTGGCCATGACTGTATTATATTCTGAAGATGCTTATTAAGCATTTTGGAGATAATATCTTCCATAATTTCGAGGTAACCGTTTCCTCATCGGTCTTCACTCTTTTTCTTCTAAATCTCCATTGTGTATTGTATATTGGTTTTGTGCCTATTGTATATTTACTTTTGTTACAAAATCAAATAACTCAGTGAAAATATATGCTGACAATCTCAATATCTCAATAAAGCAGCTGCCCTATTCCCAAGAATCACTTCAATCTTTAATGACCTCATCAATCAAAGATGGAACAATTGGAGTGAAGGAAGTACGAAGCGGGGATGCAATGTGATTTGTACTGGAGGACGAGGGGTATGCCATGAATGTTAACGAAAATCATATCACGTCAGTAGGAAGACATACTACAGGTCCAAATGATGTGAGGGTGCTAGAGAAATGAATGTGAACATTTATGGAGCTGCGGAATATGAAAGGGAATAAGGACAAATCTTTTATACAAAGGCCCCATTCACATTACATTTTGTGGCTCAGTACTGGTGTCCATCAGCATACCATAAAAAAGGGATTCCTGCAGATAATGGGACTCAGCAATAAGAAACAGTATAGCACATGTAGTCTCTTTTGGACTACGTTTGCTCTATGTCACAATTGCATACGTTTTCTGTACCGTCACGCCTGCATCTGGCACTTAAAGTGTGTACGATCGGGAAATAGAGCAAACATAGTCCAAATGCAACTACATGTGCCCTATTGTTTCCCTATGTTAGGAAGCCGCTGATGAAGGCCAAAGTTGAGTAGCTACATTTCTTCTACTTGTTTCTTCTTCTTCTTGCAGAAATGTTGGCATTCTTTTATATGACAAAAAATACTAGGTTTACCCTGTAGACTCCTATAACTCCTCCTCAGCTCCGCTGCAGTATATATTGGAATATAAACTAGAGCAAACTTAGTAGAAAAGATACTATGTTTGCTGTGTTGTTTCTTAGAGTATGTTCACATGATGTACATCACGCGCCGGGAGCTTGCGCTAATCAGCGTGTACTCCCGAGGCGCAGGGGGGCCGGCAGCCCTCTGGCCCCATAGACATGCATTACTTGCATCACTTATCTCGTATCGTATTCTCTGCGAGAACTAGGGATTACCGTAATTATGGGGCGCATTTCCCCACTTATTAAGTGCAGTATGCCACGAAATACGCAGTGAAATGCGCCCCAAAATAAGCCGGGTGAACATACCCTTACTTTGCCAATAGAGTCACAAAACTTGATGGGAATGGGGCCTAATCAGGTTGTCCCTGTTTTATATTGTACCACAAGGTTGTGTTGTCATAAAATGCTACTTGAATACAATGAAACGACTAAGCCACTAGGAGCAGCATAACAGTGTAGTACAGGTTATTGTTAAAGACCTGTGGAGGAGCAGGCAGAAGAGCATTCACAGTACCTCCCCTGGGTATTTAGCTGACACTTCTGCACTTTTGCTGCATTACCTGTTTCTGCAGAGTATGTGCGTCTAGATCTACATGCAGGTTTGCATCGTAGAATTTGTAATCTGCTTCTGCTGTTTTTTAAATGGAGTAAGGGGGTAAATATATTTTTTACAGAGCAGGTATGAAATTAAAATAAGTTCTGATATAATTGTTTTCCATAGGTATTTAGGACACTTTTTGTTGGAATAGATATTTTAGTTCTTTGGGGACTGTCATGTATAAAACAAGTGAGCTATAGTTGTTCTTAGCTATGTACAGACGTTCCTGACTAAGGGCTCATCCCCACTTCAGAGGACAAATACCGGTCGGTTTATCCAACCGGTATTTGTCCGGTTTGTGTGCCATTCCCACGGCCAACGGGGGATGGCTTTTCTCCGTGATTAGCATAGAAGAGCCCTCCCCCTTTCCATTGATATGTTCATATTCCGTCCGAAAACCGGACAGAAGAATGAACATGCACAATGTTTTTCAAGCCGCCGGGCGGAAAACCCGTGTGGTGGGGACTGCTGCACGGGTTTTCCATAGCGGACCGGTGTGTTAGTTTGCAGCCGGTTTTTCAGACGGTCTGCAAAACCGGTGCTGCGGGGACATGGCCTAACTGAACCTCCACCATGTATCAGTCCCAAAAGTATTTACATCCAAAAAACATAAGAATGACCGCACTGGCTATCCATTCTATTTATCTCCATATACAAGATAAACAGTGTGTGAAGCATCTTGCACATGTAGCAACAAACACCACATCATGTTGAAGGTAAAGGGGCTGATAACCTCTTTTATATCGCCAGCATATATAAAAAGGATATATTTATTAGAAACACAACATTAAAAGACAAGACAAAAGCACCTGAAATGCTTGGCAGGGGAAACCAGTAGTACCCAAGATAATCATAAAGGGGTGTAAATATATTGCAAGTAAATACTATGCGTATATATATGGTCCCCAGAGAAAGCCCATGCGAAAAACGCGTCAGGACTGTGTTTCATCCGGTGGTCACGACAAGTTACATAGAGGGGGTGAGACTTATCCATATTTTAAATTGTTCACATTGTGTATTGTATTGCTGAGTACAGATTTCATTTAGGACACAGATATTGGATGACGTGCGCATGTAATGTTTGGGTTTATTTGTATTTATTTGTATTTGATATTAAAATTCATTTATGTTACTTTATAACCATCTTATATGAAATAATCAGTATTATCAGGTAGAGAAAAATATCTGTATGTGCTTTGCTAATATAGATATACAGTTGTCAGTGTGGATAGTCCATATAAATACACATAGGGCGACATGTATGAACAGGGCTGCACCAGAATTCAGGCCTCAAAAAGCTGTAGTAGACCAGTTCTATAGATGTATGAACAGGCGCACTCCAAACTTTGGCGCCATAAGTGCCTCGGTACCGCGTCAAAGACACTTTTTAGCGCGCCAAAATTTCGGGGCGTTCTGGGGGCATCGCACCACATTAATAGAAGTAGACACAGTTATGATTCTTTCACGCCAAAGGTTTGCGCAGAACAGTTAGAACAGCCAGACCAGGTTAGAGGTGGTGCCTGAGTTGTCGTATTGGCACTACAATACACCTGTAGGGCCGAGACGAAGGGTAGGCAAAGCTAGGCAACCGCCTAAGGCGCCACTTCATCCCAGGCAGAAAAGGGGGGCGCAAGGAGGTATGGAGTGGGCTGAATTTTCCATTTGGGGGGCACTTTGTGCCGTGTTTGCCTAGGGCACCAAAATACCTTGTTCCAGCCCTGTACACCTGTATGTATGACCTGCAGAAGAACAGGTTCATACATTCTGGTGCATTCTACACTGCCTTAAAGCTATTTAGAACTGGTCTATCAGCGGCAGAAGTCATACATGTCGCCCATAGTATTTACTTGCAATATATTTACACCCCTTTATAATTGTCTTGGGTACTACTGGTTTCCCCTGACAAGTATTTCAGGTGCTTTTGACTTAATTGTCTTTCAATATTGTGTTTATAATCAAGATATCCTTCTTATTTACGCCGGGGGTAGTATTTCATACTTTGCTGAAATTGGTTTAGAATTGGTTTATGCTGGTATTTGATGAGACTATAATTGGTGATAACCCCTTTTATAACAACCAAAAAATATGCAGCCAATACGAACATATAATAAAAAATAAGTTTCACATAAATAGAAAACAAACAATGAACAGAAAAAAATGAATCGGGGTTGCACAGGGGTCCTAGCGGTCACTTTGTTTATATATACATTGGTATTGTTTCATTTTTGTAGATTCTTTACGGCAATTTTTTTAGTGTTTGTTTTTTAATTTTTTGTGACCCTAGACCCTTGTGGGCCGCCATCAGGAATTTCAGGGCCCCGTACAGCCAAAAAGTCTGGGCCCCCTCCTCCCAACAGAAAAAAAAATATTTGTGAATGGAAAAAAAACCTCCACACAATTGCAGCAAGGTCTTTTAAATTTATTTTTGGGACTTCACTGAATAGTATAAATGCTTTTTTTATTTTTATGCTGCAGGTTGATACAATGCCGCCGATACCAAACAAAGATAGTTTTTGTTATATTCTACTACTTTTTTTTATTATTATTTGCTTTGCATGGCCATTTTTTATACCGAAAACCTTTTTAAGGCTATATTTTTGAGGACGAGCAGTAGTTTTGGGTACATAGAGCTTTTAATCCCTTTTATACCAATTTATTAGCAAAGTAAGGTGAACAAAACACAATTCTGCCTTTTTTTTCTTTTCCTTATTGTAGTTATTTTAATAAATAACATTGCATTTTACGATACAGGACTGTTACAGATATACTGTAGAAATAGCAATGTCTCATTTTTTTATTCTTTTCAATGATAAATAAGGAAGGGGTTGTTTGATCTTTCAATCTTTTTTAAAATTTTCCAATTTCTTTCGGGTACTTGAACTCATAATTACTAGTAAAATATACCACGGCATGTAGCTAACTCCAATTCTAGCCATTGTATCAGAAGCCTAGCCAGGTTTCCGATGCAGATAGAGTGGGCCACAGTTGTATGCATGTATACATAAATGTATCTACACACACCTAAGAACACACATAACCATACACACACATACTGTATACACATAACCATACATACACACACATACATACACATATACAGAACCATACATACACACATGTACATACCCATAATTACACACCTAAAAATGAACACATACGTAAACACATATACACACTCCTAAGAACACACAAATTGTATATACAAAACCATACATCACACGTAAACGTAATCATACATACACCTAAGTATAGTTTTGGGAAAATACAGCAGAATGGCGTCATTTAATATGAATCACAGCAAAACAGTGATAATGCCATCATTTATGGAGACAGTCTGAGTATTTACTGTATCTTCAAACAAGATGGCATTATTAGTTTTACTGAGTTTTATTAAATTGCAAAAAAAAGCGCAATTTTGCCACGATGTTTCAGAAATTGTGCAATCTTGCCATAATTTCCCAAAAATTGTAGCAAAAATAGCACTATTTTGCTGCGATTTTTGAAAAATGGTGGCAAAATGGCGCACTTTTTTGCTGCGATTTTAAGCAAATCGCGGCAAAATTGCACTAATTTTGCCGCGAGATTTCGGTCAAAACATTAAAACACCGTCCTGTGTGTAGATCTTAGGTACCTGCAGTGGAGCTGTATCAGCCTTCCTGGGAATCAGGCTCCTAGAAGGCTGTCATCATATTCAGCCACGCTCTCTTCTGCTGCTCCTAATGTCGGCTGGGGGCAGGGTCTGCAGCAGGGCGGTGGAGTCGGCAAGCCAAAGCCCCGACTCCGGCTCCTCAATTTCCCAAACCTCCGACTCTCGACTCCGACTCCTGACTCCCTCAGACACGGCGCATGTTTAAGTGATAACTTTACTGTAGTAAAATGGTAACATCAGGCTGTTTATCACCTTATGATACAATAATCCAGCTATTTAGGTAGAACAGACACTGACAAGCAAAAGAGTAACAATGTTTTGATGATTTGAACACTTGTGGGTGGAGATGAAGAAAAAGCTGTATTTGTATCCAAGTCCAGTCTGCACCAACATTGGGAATGTGTAGAAGAGACCTGGGATCAGATTTTGGGATCAGATTTTGGTCAAGATATGCTTGAATCTGATCCAGAGTCCTGAAGGATTCAGGCAGTATTGAAAACCAAAGGTGGATTTCCCAAATGCTAACAAAATAATACAAATTAACATTTTAGGAGCAAAACAGTAACAATGCAGTTACAGGAAAGAATCTGCAGAACTAAGCAGATGCTAAATACTTGCAAGTCAAATTTATGTATAAGATAAGTCAGATGACTGTATATAAAATTACAGTAGCCTCATGTACAAAGCTGTAGTGGATGGTGAAATAACAAAACATTGTTACCCTTTTGCTTGTCAGTGTAAAATATATTTATTGGATATGACTTTAGAACACAAAAAAATGTAAATATGCAAAGCACTGCAGGAACATTTGTGAAGTCTCTGAATTTGTTCTGAGAAATAGTATCGCCTCCATCAGATCCTGCATACACGACCTCACATCTCATCTCATTATTTCCAGGCTAGAGAACGGCCTCTCTACACTAACTTGGGGGCAAAGCGGTGACCACAGGGGCAACATCTCTAGCAATGTCAGGGTATAAAGGAATTGCCTCAGCCACAGTCAGTTTTGATGACTGGTTGAACTCTTCTTCTTCTTTGAAAGCAGGTGAAACATTTTGCTGAAATCTGTTTGCCCTGGAGCGGATTCTTTTCCCCTGGGGCAGCGCTTTGCCTGCTCCATGTCATCAATTACACTCCTCATATGATGAGGCTGAAGATATGGGAGCAGTAGCACTGGCCGTTCCCAATTCCTCTTGCTCTTTACACTGCATTGAACTGACTGGACCAACTTATTATATATTTTGGGAGTCGGTCCATTTTATGACTACTTTGACTCCTGCAAAATAGGCATCGACTCCACGACTCCGACTCCAACTCCGACTCCACAGCCCTGGTCTGCAGGGATTTCTCCTGTACTGTCAGTGGAGTGAGTGGAGCCCTCTCTCCCACAGCGGATGAGCCAGGGCCCAGTGTCGCACAGAGCATGAGTCGGGGCCCGGTCTCACACAGCGCATGAGTCGGGGCCCAGTCTCGTACAGCGCATCAGCCGGGGCCCGGTCTCACACAGCGCATGAGGCGGAGCCCTGTCTCACACAGCCCATGAGCCAGGGCCTGGTCTCACACAGCGCATCAGCCAGGACCCTGTCTTTAGTAGAAAGAACGGGCCATATGTTTGTTCATTTTACTGAACTTGTGAAACGAGGGTGGCAGCTGCTGCCGGCATCAGCGTGCCCCCCCTGTTTCACATTTCAGTCTGGGCCCCGTACAGCAGTACTGGCTGTACTGCGCTAACGGCGGCCCTGCTTGTTGGATTTTTTTTTTCTGTTCAATATTTGTTTTTTTTTATTTATATGAAATAAACTTATATTTTATTATATGTTCATATTAGCTGCATATGTTTTGGTTGTTGTAGTAGGTTTTTGGTTGGTCAATACATGTTCATATTTATTTTCATAGTCCCAGATAATATATATTTTTAGGGTATTTTTTTAACCCCTTTTATGGTCAAGCTGGTTTGCCGCAATATTTTGCTACATGGCGCCTGTTCACACTTTGGCTCTCTGTTGTGGCTCATTGATGTGGGCCTTACTGAGTCCTTCAATGACCAAAGTGGCTGGTCCACTAGCCCATTGCGATGTCTCTTTACCCCAAGGTAATGGGTAGGGCGAGATTCCCCTGCTTGATTAATTCTGTATAGCCTTGACATAAACTTGAAAAACAAACCTGTTGAATGCAGCAGATCTGTGTTCTGTAAATGCTTAGCAACTATCATGTATGGACAGCTATTCAGAGCCCCTGTGATAATACAATGCTTTTTTCTCATAGAAAGAAACAAAGATGTCTGATGATCACAAGTGTCGATAAGACCTCAGGCCAGCACGAGCCCGTCACCCACAATTTCTATCATTTTCCATTTCAAAACAGATCAGGAGTTCAGTAGCTCTCATGACATTTTCCTACCACTCACAACCATAGAGTTTGCAGGTATTTTGTTTTAGGCCTCGTTCACACGGCTTATTTGTCCGCGGATTGGCGCCGTACTCCGCGCCGGATTTGCGCTGCAGTACGGCGCCAATCCGTCGGAGTAATTACGGTAATCCACTGCTCTGAGAACAGTGGATTCCGTCGCTCCTCCCGCTAATCCACCGGGGGGGAAAATGCTTAGCAACTATTATGTTACAGCACAGAGCCCCTGTATAATACAATGCTTTTCTATGAGAAACAAAGGAGCGGCATGTCACAAGTCGATAAGACTCCAGGCCACACGAGCCCGCCCACATTTCTATCTTTCATTCAAACGACGGGTTTTCAGTAGCTCCATAATTTCTACCACTCCACCATGATTTTGCAGTTTTTGTTTTAGAAGAATCAGGCTTTAGCTTCTACATTGCCCATTAGACCTGCCAGTCTGACCCATTTCCACAGCGGCAATGTTTCGATCCCTTTTTTTTGCTTTACCTTTTTGACTGTAACTTGGCTGAATTAATGAAATTATTTTAAAAGTTATATTTAATTGCACTTACCAGAATACGGTAAGAAAGTAAAGACAATTATGTTAATGAAAAAAAAGTTCACACGGCTTATTTTGGGATGCATTTCGGCACGTATTGCGAGTGTACTGCGTTTTACGAGCGAAATGCGCTCCAATCATTACGGTAATCCACAGTTCTCATAGAGAACTATGGATTACGCCACCTCCCCCCGGGTGTACAATACGATCGTATTGCACGCGCGGGGACATAATTGACATGTCTTTGGGGTAATGCATGTCTATGGGGCCATTTATTGGTTTTAAACATGTAGGCAAAGGTAGATAAAGATAATTACTAAATACATTGCTGTTCCGATTTTGCTTTCTTTCAGAGTTAGAGCAGTTCTTATCTCCTGCTTTTGTACACAAGCTTCTTTAGGTTACCGACCACCTGTCTTTGCTCTACCAGGCTCTGGCAGTGGGCGGTATGTGTCTTTTCAGCAGCACAGGAGCTTGTTTATGTTTCTGACAAGCTTTAACCCTCTAGAACTCTGTAGTTGTGTGCACTGCTGTTTAGATCCCTCCATTACTAATGTCCCTCTAACAGGATCAGCTTGGAAAAGCAGAGCTGTAAACCCGCTGATAGCCTGAACAGCAAGTGGGAGGCTGAAGCTGACTGTGAAGAGTAGGCTCTGTGAAACAGCATGGTGAGAAAACCCCTTTAAGTCCTGCAGATTTCAGTCTGGCCACTAAGCCTAAGGGTATGTTCACACAGCGTACTGCACCATGTTCTGTACGCACCACAATACCCCGGGTGTTTTAGAAGTACGCACTGGCCAGTGTGTATTTCTAAAACACTCTCTGCCAGCTCCCATAGACATTCACTTTCCCCAGGAAGAAGTGACGTGCAGGGGAAAATGTCAGGTAACCATAGCTATTAATGACAGCTATGAATTACTGTATTTGCGGTCTGTACTTCGGGTGTATTGCAGCGAAATTACGCTCTGAAATACAGACAGCAGATACGCCGTGTGAACGTACCCTAAGGCCCGGTTCACACGGCCCATTCTGGGACGGATTGGAGCCGCACTGCGCGCTGTATTTGCGCTGCAGTACGGCTCCAATCCGTCCCAGTAACTACGGTAATACACAGTTCTCATAGAGAACAGTGGATTCTGTCGCTCCTCCCGCGGGGGGAGAAAGTGACATGCACATTATTTACGGCGTGCACGCGCCGAAAATAATGCATTGTCTATGGGGCCGGCGAGCAGCTCCCCCGCTGCCCGCCCCCGGCCCCGCCCCTTATTAGAGCCGTATTGCGGGCGGGATCCGTCCTGCAATAACGGCTTGAATAAGCCATGTGAACCGGGCCTAATAATCGGCACATGCAGAGATCATAGCTGTTTCCTTATTATCATTACAGGTTACTATCAAAAGTAACCCCTGTGTGTAGGGAAGGCTACATTCACATCTGCTTTGCTTTTTTGTTCCATCATCAGAACAGAAAACCGAAAACCGATGCTGGATCAGTTACATGACGGACACCAATGACACCAAACGGAATCCTATGAGTATAATGGGATCTGTCAGGTTTCCATCATTGTGTCTGTCATTTGACTGAACCTCTGACGCAAATGTGAACATAGCCTAAAACAAAACCTACCATTCACAGTTAACCCTGCACAGTGGCCTCTGCACAAAGCACGTTCACAACAATCTCTCATGAAAGTCAATGAGTTATTTGTTGGGTGAGGCTTCTCATTTCCTGCTTTGTGCCTTAATAATAATCTTTATTTATAGAGCACCAACATATTCCACAGCAATTTACAATTTAGAGGCGACAGACAAAAAGACAAATATTACACAATAAAAGCTGCTTACAGATGAGACACAAGGTGTGAGGGCCTTGCTCGCAAGAGCTTACAATATATTGGGGTATGTTCACACAGCTTATTTGGGCGCGCATTTCGGCGTGTATTGCGCTTAATTCGCAGCGATATCCGCGCCGCAATTACGGTAATCCATCGCTCTCATAGAGAACTATGGATTACGCCTCGTTCCCCCCGCGCGTACAATAGTATTGGAGTATTGTATGTGCGGGGAGATAAGTGACATGTCAATTATTTGCGGCTATTACACGCCGCGAGTAATGATTGGTTATGGTGCTGGCCCCCCCATGCTTTTGGAGTACGCACTGAGCAGCGCAACTCCCAAAACACCCGGCGTATTGCAGCACGTACTGTACGCGCTGCAATTACGGCGTGTGAACATACCCTTAGGGTGTATGGGTGAGATAAAGGGTAAGAAGTGCTAGGTTTACAATGGACCAGCCATGTGACTTAAGTATGGGATGGTTTATATAGAAATCGGATGAACCTGCCACCCAGACAGTACATCTATTTACAGATAAGTGCCGAAGTATAGGGAGTGACAGAAATGTATGTATGTGTGCGCGAGAGTAGGGGTTAGCAATTAGGAAATCTGGTAGGCCTGACTGAGAAGGCCCTCTTAAAACTATGAGGGTTATGATGGTGCCTGATCGCCTGCGGTACAATTTCCAGAGAATTGGTGCAGCACGTGGGAAATCTTGATGGGAGGTTCTGATGATTGCGGCCTATAATTTAATATCAGCAGACTAAAGCAAATCTGTTCACAGCTCAAGTTGGCTGCCTCCCTATCCACCTTCAGAACATAGCAGATTATTCATAGTCAAAGTAGAAAGATTTGAAAGGCAGTGTAATTTTCAATACAGATTTTGATTAGAGTGTGATATATTCTTATGTGACAGACTGTGTATGTTGAATATGTACTATGTGCTATGAATATGTTGGCTTCACACCAATTTTTTAGTGTCCTAACAGAAGAAGGCGACTCAAGAAACTTGGATGGGAGGTTATGACTTTTGATGTTAATGGTTGTATGTATTTTGTTTAGTACTTGCTTCCTTTTCATATTCTTTTCCATTGTGTTTATCAAGGTATAAAGAGAAGTCCCATCAGTAATTTCAGGGCCCTACAGAGCTGAAGCATCTGGCTCCCCCTGCCCATATGGGCACCATATGAATAGGCCCCTTTTTTTGAAAACATTTGATACGGGCCCCTGACCACAGTACTGTCAATACCGCCCTCACGACGGTCCTAACTGTTCCCTTGTTAGTATTAGCGGAGTTCTGCTTCTAATGACAGATAAATCACTCATCTACTGCAACATGGTGCCAGGAAGCAAGTACTGTAGGTGAGAGACGGCCAGGGATTTCCTTAAAAAGCTACTTTCACCAAGTTTTGACAGTAAATAGTGTCCGGCAGCACTTCCCATGAAGACCAAGTAACCAGGTTTAAGAATCCATGGGCCCTCCTTATTTCAACAACTAGGAATAGTGCAGCAGCCACTGGTTCTTCTTCCTCCATAAAGTGCAAAGTTTCCACTCTATCAAACAACGGGGTTTGACAGTGTTTGTGCGCTGAATTTGCCAGGAAGCTCCTGACACATTCATCAAGTGTACCCCTAGGTTACCATTTACCCGACTGAAGCAAAAAGAGTGTCCTTTTGGCTTCTGCCAGACTTGTAGTGTCAGTATACCTTTTTTTTTCTCTATTAAAGGGAACCTGTCAGATTAAACATGCTGTCTGATCTGCGGGCGGCAGGAGGAGTTGAGCAGATTGATATGTTGCTCTGTGTGGAAAGATTCGGTACATCTTTTATGCACTTAAATGGAAAGTGTCATCAGAAAATGACTTGTTGTGTAAGTTTTTTCTATGTTAAAAACATTTAAGAATTTTTGGTTCATTTTGATTTTTCATTTTCCGTATCACTATCAGAATTTTTATAAATCCTGTAGTCCTGCAGTTTTCACTTTGGCCATTAGGCCTAATAATAGTCTGACACTTCCTGTTCTGTAGAGAAAACTTTTCTCCTTATTATCACTACAGGCAGGATTACGCTAAATTGTGACACCAATGTGTACAGATAACACAGAGTCCACCAGTCACAATAGGAGATGTCACAGCTCTCTCTTACCCACCCTGCACACTGACTGCTTCCCAGGTCACAGAGCATGCCTAGAAAACTCTCCTATAAAAGTCAGTTGGTCTGTTCCTATTCACAGGCTCCTATGCCCATGTAGCTGCAATAAATCATCTCTGTAAATGCTGATAATAACAGCTCAGGCATAATATCTGCCTCCATAATCATATATAGACAACCGAACTGAGTAATCTACGGAGCGAAAATAAAAATGGCTAAGAAGAAAAGAATTTGTATCAGTATTTTGTTTTAATTTGTAAAAAAAAAAAATTATTGGTGATAGATTTCTGTTATATCTCTGCTTATTCTGGGATAAGGAGTCCAGTGGGCGATCATATTAGTGATTGACAGGTATCACCAGGGGTGCCAATAGGGCAGTACAGCCAAATCAAAAATGGGCCCGCTGATATGTTAAAAAATAGGAACTAGTAATGGGTGGGGGCCCCATTTGATTTGGCTGTATGGGGCCCTGAAACGGTTAATAGATGGCTAATGGCAGCCCTGTGTATCACTGTATGAACACTCATACAAGGCAGGCTGTCAATCACTGATAGCACTGCCTACAGGACTCCTTATTACAGAATCAGCAAATACAAGATCAACTAAATCTTTCCTCACAGAACTATACATCAATCTTATTAGCGCCTTCTGCTCTATAATATGCTGCCTGCAGATCTGATAATATGTTCCCTTTAAGTAACACAGTGTGCTGCTCTATTATATGCAGAGGCATTTGTCGAAATCCCTCCCTCCCCTAGAAACGTATGTACCATATCGGAGCCTATGTGTGATGAATGCCTATGCACTGACATACGTAAGAGTCATTTGTCAGAGATACTACTGACGTATATTTTCGACAGTCAATACGGGGGGCATGATCAGCATATTGTAGCCGGAGCCTGCTTTCATGCATACGTCCTGCATGCTGCTCTGCATTTCTTATCAGGCGCTCGACATACTTATAAAGTTGATATCTTTTCATTCTGTGTTCAAATTCCACTTTGTAATCTCTTTGTACAAAACAGATTGCTCCAGTCATTTCATAATTCACAAGATATACCTAAGAGCCGTACTTGAAAACACACGTGGTCAGAGTACTTGTCATTGTGGAGAAGACATGTGTTACCGACAAATAATTAAAGGGGTTGTCTCACTACAAGGATTGCATTTTATGTTAAAAGATCTTGCAAAAATAAGTCACTTTGCAATATATGTCCGTTACCAGTGTCCTACCTATTCCTAGATATCTCCTCTTGTATGGGCTGCATCAGCTCCTCAGGTTGCTATAGCTACAAACCTGTTTGATCTATCCTGATAGGCTGCCAGCACTGGTTGCTATAGCTACAGACTTGTGTGATCTATCCTGATAGGCTGCCAGCAATGGTTGCTATAGCTACAGACCGGGCTTCTACTGCAGCCTAGTAGAAGCCAGTAAACACGCCCCTGAATTCAAAATGAAACCAAGAAAACAGGACTGAGGTAAGATGTATCAATGTAGTGAGACAACCCCTTTAATAGTGTCCTACCTATTCTGAGATATCTCCTCTTGTATAGGCTGCATCAGCTCCTCAGGTCACTATAGCTACAGACCTGTTTGATCTATCCCAATAGTCTGCCAGCGCTGGTCGCTATAGCTACAGACCTGGCTTTTACTGCAGCCTAGTGGAAGCCAGTAAACACACCCCTGAATTCAAAGTGAAACCAAGAAAACAGGACTGAGGTGAGATGAATCAACATAGTGAGACAACCCCTTTAAGTAAAGCTTTTCAAGTCATCTTTGGAGGGGTTCTCTGCTTTTATATACTGTTAGTATATCTTATGAGCAATTATATGTTCACTGGTGTAATCCATAATGTGAGATGCCCAGATAGAAGTTACTGATGAGGCTGTATACATTTTAATTTTGTGGACATTTTTTAAAATGTACACTTCACATATATCACATTGGTCCCATTGCTGACTGACTTTAGTGATTGTTCCTCAGTCTTCTATATAACCTCCTGTACAATAGGGAGGAATACCGTGTTCTCTTTTTCTATCAATTACCCTAAGAAAATTGTAGTAAGCTTTATCGGAGGCTGGATGTGCTCCCTTCATACATCATTCAATGGAGCCTGTACAGCTAAGGTCCTATCCACATCATGTTTTGTGGCTCCATGGCTCTACCACAGAAGAGCCATAGGGGATTGTAGGGCAGTTATAGTCTTTTTTGGACTACTTCTATGGCTGCGCCATGATGTACATAAGGGATACCTTTTTCACACTGTCGCGAGGGATGCTGGCAATGGCGGGATGATATAGATGGGGTACCTTTTTCATGGTATCCTGATGGATATCGACAATGGAAGGACAAAGCATGATGTGAATAGGGCCCTAGTGCTTTGGGATCTGCCATTTGCTTAGGTCCAGAATGCCATTTATTTGTAGTGTTCATACACAAGGAAAGCCTAATTCTTATCTCATAGTATCCCTCCATCTCTGATATCCATCAGGGTAACATGACAAAGGTATCCCAAAGTATGCCATGGTGGATCTATAGTAATCTATTGGACAAGTGTAGCATCTTTGGACTATGTTTGGTCTGTTTCACAAGTGTATGTGATGTGCTGGACCTAAAAGACGGGTTTACCATTCATTGATCTCGTTTATTAACACTTAAAAATCATCATTGCAAATGTTCAAAAACTTGCGAATAATTGTGGTGTAAATGTGTCTTTGACACCTGGTGCTGCGCTCAGTTTTGGGAACGACTTTTTTTTTATTTCTTTGTTTCTCCTCCGTGAAAGAGCCACAACAGCTTGTCCTTTGCAGAACCACTTGTTATTTTCAGTGGTACCATTTAATGTGCCATATAATTTTTTGTAAACATTTTGACTTTTTTTGTAGGGAGAAATGGAAAAAAAAATCAGCTTTTTGGCGATTTTGTTCTATGGTGTTAACTGTGCGGATTTTTTTTTCTGTGAGTCAGTGCGATTACTAAATTTAGTTCACCAAACAAAAGTTAAAAAAAAATAAAAAAGCAACATTTGGTGGACATGTATGAGGCATTGTTTATTAGTGCGGTCAGCTGAACTTTTTATTGGTACCGTCTTGAGGTACATAGGACTTTTTGATTGTATTTTAGTCTATCAATATTTTTTCTTGACCACTATTGTTCTTGACCAAAAAAACAGCAACTCTGGCATTTTTTTTTCCCCAGTTTTTTTTCCATGATAAATGATGTGATATTTTAATAGTTTAGATAATGAAGTATGTTGATGCCAATTATTTCTATTATTTTATTTACATTTTTTTAAAAATCTAATAGGATCAGGTATTTTGGAGGGCTTTTAGTCTTTGGGTGACTATGACTCAGCTCCATTATCTGCTTCATACATCATACTACTCAAATTTTAGCAAACAGAAAGAGGGAGAGAGTAGGCACAGCAATATCTTAAATATACTTAAGTGAACACAGTCATACCCGACTCCTGTAGTAGTCCAGTGCCAAAGCCACCTGGCATTGCTAGGGTCAAGAAAGCTATATGTCTCTCCCCACCACCTTTATAATACATGAAATATAAATCAATGCATAGATCAAAGACAGTATAGTTACAAGACAATTTCTATGTATGATGATATACCTTTAAATAATAGTCATATGATTACCAAATCATACCACTATACAAGGAACAAATATTATCACCAATATTTTATTACAAAACCCAGTATACAAAGGACAATGATACCAATTATATCACTATGCAAGGGCCAGTTAATACTTCCACACAGTAACCACATATAACCACAACATAATGACTAAATATTATCACCATACAATTTCACCATTATATTAACCAGTATTACCACCATACAGTGATATTGTATACTGCATATACTGGTAGATACAGTAGTGTTATGCCCAGTGACGCACTGGTGACGTCTTCTTTGATAAAATAAATTTCCCTTTTCTTCTCCATCTGGTCCAGTCCATCATGAAGACTTCTTCCAACCATGATGTTTCTCTACAGAAACTGACACATAAACTTCTTAGGCTCCTCACTTTTACAACACCATATCCACATGTTCACCACCTCTAAACATATTTCTCATTCATACTGCTCAGAATTGTAACAATGCCAGCAATGGTGCCCCCACACAGTCATACAGGCAGTCCCCGACTTGCATCGTTCCGACTTACATCTGTCCCCTAGTTACAAACGGAGATTTCTGGGGAATGCTGGCACTTGTAGTTCCATGTTTCACAGCAGATAGTAGCTGTGGAACGACAAGTGCCAGCATGCCACGGCAACACATGAGGTGAAATCTTCTTAACAGGGGCACAGACAGCAAAACAAGTGTAAAAACTCTTCCCTGCACTATCCAAAACTAAAAAAACCTTTTCTACTGAAGTTACATTTAATAAATCTACCTGTTCTGACTTACCTACAAATTCAACTTAAACCTACAGTCCCTATCCTGTTCATAACCCGGGAACTGACTGTAATGACCCTACACATTTACAAAGCCCCCCAAAATTGTAGTCTGAGAAGCTCAAGCGCCCTCTGTTGGATGTAACAAATCCTCAATTCGCTTTTGACCCACTGAGCCACTCATTGCCTCCCACACAGCCAGTCAGTATTGCTCTGCTCTGCACTGATGAGGGACAAATGTCCTGAAACAGCTGTCTGCAGATGAGAGATACTGGCATGGCTAAATATCCCATTTGCTTTCTCAAGACCCAGTGGGTCAGAAGCAAATTGAGGATTTGTTAGATCCAACAGAGGGCGCTCGAGCTTCTCAGCTCCTTTCCCATAATGCCTTGTACCTACAGCTTTGTGAGCTGTGAATACAGTCCTGACCCTAACTGATATGTTTCCAAATGGAAGGATAAAAAGTAAGATAAAACAAGATAAAAAACACTATTACTCAGTCTTGGATAGGTCGAATGTATAAATGTCAGTAGCTAACAGTATCTGAATGTATACTGAAATTCATCAATATATAATTCAAGTTACGGAGAAAAAGTGTCTGTGGAAACCATGAGGCCTTTGTGGAGTCCAGAAATGAAAGTCAATACTATTGCACAGCGGATGTGCTGTGAACGAGCTTTGCACTTATTTATTAATAAATGGAAAACGTGACCTCTGTCAGATATGGGAGATACAGTCAATTGGATATCCTGGTGTAAAACAGCTTGATGAAAAGTGCAAGCCGTTTGAATGATTTTGTATCTACCATATTTGTCAGAACGCACGTTTGCCATTTATTAAATAATGAGTGCAAAGCTCGTTCACAGCACATCTATAATGCACACTAGCTATAGTATTGACTTTAATTTTTACAGCGAGGATCCCACGGTATTAAAGGGGTTGTCTCACTACAGGGATTGCTTTTATGTTAAAGATGTTGCAAAAATAAGTCACTTTGTAATATATGTCCATTAACAGTGTCCTACCAACTCTGAGCTATCCCCTCTTGTATGGGCTGCATCAGCTCCTCAGGTCGCTATAGCTACAGACCTGTATGATGTCTCCTCATAGACTTTCAGCACTGGTTGCTATAGCTACAGACCTGGCTTCTACTGCAGCCTAGTAGAAGCCAGTAAACACGCCCCTGAATTCAAAGTGAAACCAAGAAAACAGGACTGACGTAAGAGGAATCAATGTAGTGAGACAACCCCTTTAACAGAGATTTGGGGGCAGATATACTTAGAGTTATCTCAGATTTATAGCATGCCGTAACCTAACCATATGCAGTTACTTTTCAACAATATACTTTGAATCATGCAGGCTTCATACCTCACTTCTGGACAGCCATATGTTGGCTTTATACTGTATACCTGCAGACGCACTTAGAATTCTTGTTTACTGGTTCTGTTCCCACATTTTTTTTGTTGTTTTTTCCTAACCTGTCCCCTGATGAGATCTCCAAGGTAGAATAAAAACATGTAGGGACTTCATACTTCAATAGAGCCTTGATAGGGCTCCCAAACAGGGTCTCCCTTTTTGAGGCGATCGCTCTATGGTCAGGAATTAGGGTATAGTGTAGGATTTGGTGGGGTTTAACTAGGGATATTTTTACCATTAACATTCAAGCTTGTTTGCTATTCTCTACATACCTAATATTGGATTCAAGTGCCTTCTGGATTAATACCAATTTATAACTAGGTCCTTGCACTTTTATTGGCCCTGTGGGCAATGTATTATATGCTTTTTGTATTTTATAACTTATTGATTCCATTTTAATGGTCATATTAAAAGTTACGTTTTAAATAGGATTTCTTATGTGATTTTGTGCAGAAATACCAGCATTTCATATACCAGTCTAAGACACAAGGCTACTAGGGTAAGATTCAACAAACTTATTGACAGGGGCACCTCATTCAAAGGGGTTTTCCTATATCAGGCATTGATGATATATTGATAGGATATGCCAGTAATGTCTGATAGGTGCAGGCCTCACTTCTGAGACCTGTATCCTTCTTAACAACTGGCCCCCAAACTTCTCCGTGGAGAATGGTGAGATGGCATCATATGCGTGACACTCTCTATCCTGGTATATCTGCTTTCCGAGTACAGCTGAGTGAATAGAAATGAATACAGAGTTCTACACATGCGCTGCCATCTCTCTCTTCTGAAGTTCTGAGGCACATTCTAGTGATACACTATTCACAAAAGTTAGAGATATTCGGCTTTTGATTGAAATTTCAGGATGAACAACATTTCTTGAACATTTTTTTTAAATGAACTAAATGAGACCATCTCGTCCCTTGAGAATGCACATGTCCAACTGTTCAGTGTCTTATTACTTTTTGCACAACTTGCTGATCTCTAACAAAGAGCTTAATGGCAAAATTCACAACAGGTGTTTGATCCCTGAATCGCCCAATAAATTTAGGGGATCAATCTGATTGGGATTGTGTCATTCTAAGCTCAGTGGTCACTTCTGTCTGAGAGCATCCTACTTGAAGCCTCACAATGGCGAGGTACTGTTGATCAATTGTAAGGGGTTGCCTTGCTCTCATGATGCCAAAATGTGAACAGCATGATAAGGAGGACTGTTTCAATCCCAATTGAAATTGACCCCCTAAATTTATTGGGTGATTCAGGGATCAAACACCTGTTGTAAATTTTGCCATTAAGCTCCTTGTTAGAGATCAGCAAGTTGTGCAAAAAGTACTGAAACATTGAAAAGTTGGACACGTGCATTCTAAATTTAAGAATTTACTTCATTTACAAAAATGTTCAAGAAATGTTATGTTCATCCTGAAATTTCAGCCAAATATGCTGCACTTTTTGTAAGTTCATGTTGACACAGCGTGACATCCTTTACATAATGGGCTTGATTTATTTATAATTCTGTCCATTGGGGTTGCAGTGTAATGTCTGTTGTTTTGATGGAAATAATAACACAACATATTTTGATATTCTTACTATTCATCAAATCTGAAGAAAGCATTGATAGTACTGATGATGGAGGTGTGAATTGACTATTGAAGAAACCCCCTTTAATTTCACCTGCTCTGAATGGAAATGTGGACGGCGGGAGGAGCTCAGTGCTCAGCAGATCCTGAATCTGAAATATTAGCACGCTTCTCTTATGTAACAAATGATTCTATGATATGTCAATATATCTCTTATGAAATTCATGGTGTAAAGACGGTGTCTTAGTGCTAAAAGTGTGGGATGTGTTTATGCTCATTTTAACCTGTCGAGGGAATTCTTAGCATATTCTATCTGGAGGAAAACGTTGACGTGTGGGGGTTGAAGTGTGAATGAAAAAGCGCCTCTCGAGTCCTTCATGATAAGCAGTAAGAATATGTTACATGTCTGTGAAACTGAATGAGGAGGGCTGAATAAACAAGATAAAGTTAGTCTTAAATATTCTTATATTGATGAAAATAACTATGGTCTATTACACCAGTGGGGAGATGAAGGCTATATACTTAATAAAACACATGGTACTCCATTCCTTAAAGGGGTTGTCTCGCTACAAAGAATAGCTTTCAAATTGTAGGGAACACAAAAGAAAGACATTTTCCAAATATATTGCTTTGTTCATCTGTTTTCCCTTAGGAGATACAAGTAAATTTATGACCTCCCTGGCTGTTCCAGTTCCCTCAGTAACAGACCTGTGTATATCTCTCCCCCCTGCTGTTTGTTCTATGAGATAGCAGTGAGTGACTTCATCACACAGGTCAAGGCAGTGTCTGTGCTGCTGGGCAGTAAAAAGCTTGATTTATGTAAAATAAACAGAACTGTAATTAAGGCTTTTGTTTGAGGGATCAGATAAAGCCTTCAGAGAGCAGTTTGAGAAGCTTCTGAGCTAATCTGATCTAATTAGCAACTGAAAGCACAGTGTTGAATACAAGCACCAAGCTGTATGCAAATTAGTCAGTCTGAACCAGGAAGTGACAGAGTATTTCATTCATGCAGCCTATGAAACTCTGTAGGGAGACAACTCCTTTAAGCACAAAGCACCATTCCCCCCAAACATTTCTGATGCCCATTGTTACCACTAGGGGTATGCTTTGTGTATGGGTCATGCTCTGGTCTGTGGGAACCATATTCGGTTTTATACTGATCATCAACAGGCAACAGGCAGTGGTCATTTTACAAGTGTGGGGAGAAATAGGTTATTCAAAGAGGTTGTCTGGTTCTTTATTTTTTTTTTTATTAATTAGGTTTACTATGGGATACATTTTATTTATAGACTTTATTGATGTTATGTGTTTTTTTGGTATGTTTTGTATGTTTATTTTTTTTATTACTATATGTATAGCAGTAAGTGATAATGGTGCATTTGGAAGGTCATCCCTTACTACTGTATACACTATAGAAGCGCCGGCTGGCCTGCTGACTGGCTCACATGCCCAGCTTCTATAGTGTATGTAGGGTGAGGAATAATGTTACGAACATCATTACTTACTACTATACATATAATTATAAAAATAAATGTAAAAAACACAAACTGAAAAAACATATAACATTAACCCCTTAAGGACCCGGCGTTTTTTTTTTTGTTGACACGTTCGTTTTTCCCTCTTCGCCTTCCCAGAGCCATAACTTTTTTATTTTTCCACCTACATAGACATATTTTGCGGGACAAGATATTTCACCATACTATAGAATATACTGGGAAACCGCCCAAAAAATTCAAAGTGGGACAAATTGTGAAAAAAAAAAAACGTATTTTTGCCATGTTTCCGGGTGTTTTTCTTTTACGGCATTCAATCTTCGGTAAAAATCCCAAACATTTTCTATTTTTGAAATCTGCGCCGTGGCGCCATTTTGTGCGACCAATAACTTTTTTGTACTAACACCTACGACGTCCATGAGGGTTGCATATTTTTGCAGGCCTAAAGTGGTACGTATTTATTGCTAGCAGTTTTGGAATGCTGCGAACTTTTTTGATCACTTTTTATTCCTTTTTTGAGTGACGTAAAATGTCCAAAAACAAAATTTTGGCGTTTGGAATTTTTTGTCTTCAGTACGGTGTTCCAGCGTACGGGATAAGGGATGTTTATATTTTTTTTTATAGATCGACTTTTTCGAACGCGGCCGGGCGATACCAAAATATGTGTACAGTTTTTTATTATTTTAAATTATTATAAATTGTAAAGAATGGGAAAGGGGTGTTTTGAACTTTTATACTTTTTTTGTACTTAAAACTTTTATTTTATTTATTTTCACTGTATACATTGAAGTCCCCCCTATGGTGCTTTGACCACTAGGGGCGCGATTGTTTAATACAGTCTAATGCAATTGCATAGACAATGCATTTAGACTGTACCAAGATGGGGGCGGTGTTTTCCCGCACTTCTGTCACGGCCGGAAGTGGGGGCAAAACCGGGACATGGCAGTGAATCACGGAGCCTTCACAGGGCTCGTCATGCCGTGTCCGGATATCGTTGGAAGCTGCAGCTATATGTACTGCCCGGGTGTTTGTACAGACAAGCACTGTAAGCTTGAACAGGTAGCCAAGGTGGGCCAACAAAAATAATAAAAGGACAGGTGGACTTGCAATACCCAGAAATTGATTAGCAAGATTAGAGGGTTATTTAGTTTAGAGAAAAGACGGCTTCGGGGGAACAAAATAAAATATGAAAATAAATCGGTCAATATAGAGATCTCTTCCAAGATATTTTTAAACCCAGGATTGTATCTAGAACAAGGGGACATCCTCTACATCTGGAAGAAAGAAAGGATTCTACATAAACATAGAAAAGGGATTCTTTTAACGTTTAGAGCGGTGAGACTGTGAACTCTCTGCAGAAGAAATTCTGGTCCATGGTGAAATCACTAACAGAAATCAAAAAGGTTCCAGAAATGCAATTAAAACAAGTTTATAGTGACGAGATTTCTGGAGAAGGTCCTTGACCAGGGAATTTATTCTGGATTGTCAAATTTGGAATTCGGGAATGAATATTTTTTCCTAAAAAAAGAGACAATTAATAAATAATAAAATCTTTTATGTAGCGCCAACATATTATCCGCAGCACTTTACAATGTAAAAGGGGTTAAACGTACAGAAACAATTACACATTAAAAGTACTTACAAATGAGACACAAGGTGTGAGGGCCCCCCTGCTCATGAAGCTTTACAATCTATTTCGGGTTAAATTGGGTGGAAACATACTGTAAAGAAGTGCAAATTTAACAATGGTCCCGGCCATGTTTTCATAAATAAGGGTGTTTAACAGAAAAAAGGATGAAAACTGCCACCCTGACTGGTACATCTATATACAGATAAGTGCCTTTGAGGGCCTAAGTGTAGGGAGTGAAACAATGTGTGTGGATAGCAGTTAGGGATCTTGGTGGGCCAGACCGAGAAGATGTATTTTTCACCAGGGGCCCTCTTAAATACTGTGAGGGTTTGTGAATGTGCCCCTGGATCGCCCGCGGTGAGCATATTCCAGAGAAATGGGTGCCCGCACGGTGTTGAAATCTTGTTAGGCGGGCAATGGGAGGTTCGGATGAATCTATGGAGGTGTAACCCTGATATCAGCACAGAGCGGAGAGAGCGGTCGGCGTGTAGACAAGTGACGAGGGAGATATTGTAGGGGGGGGGTGCAGCGTTGTGGAGGAGCTTTATGGTTGAGAGCGAATATTTATACTGTTATCCTGTACTGGATGTGGCAAACCATGCAGTGACTGACACAGGGTAGGAAGGCATCAGTAATAGCGGCTGGAGAGAAAGGCGACCTCTGGCTGTTGTTGCATTCAGGGACAGATGGAGAGGGAGTGTTTTGCAGAGAGGAGACCGATAACAAAAGGGAGTTGCAGTAGTCAAGATGAAGATAAAGAATATAAGCAGCAATGAGAGTTTGAGTTTTTTTCGCAACGGTTAGTAAACGGACCGGATTTCTGGAGATGTTACTTGAGTGCGGTGACAGCAGCAGCAAGGGATTGGATATATGGGTGAAGGATCAGATGCAGAAATCCAATATAACCCCAGACAGCGGCCTGCTGCCTAGTAGAAAAATGGTGGGTACCACATCCATAAAGACAGAAAAGCAGGTGGGTTGGTATAGATGGCGGAAAGACAAAGAAGTTCAGTCTTAGTGAGGTTTAGTTTCAATAGGAGAGAGGACATGATGTCAGAGACAGCGGACAGACATCACTGTTGTTTTGTAAGCAAGGCTGGAGTGGATTGTCACTGGAGGAAAGGTGTATAATTGGGGTGGGTCATCCCGCATAGAGATGGTACTGGAGCCAAATCTACTGATGGTATTGTCCCCCAATGGGGCTGTGTACAATGAAAAGAGGAAGGACCTAGAACTGATTCCTGAGGAACTCCAACCAGCAAAAGAAAGAGAGAGAGGAGTAGAAACCAAAAATGAGACACTGACGGAGCGGTCAGAGAGGTAGGACCGATACCAAGCGAAGAGCGGTTCCCCCTGGAGGCCAATGGGCCCCCGAGCATCGCGGAGAGAAAGTTGTGATCACCCGTGTCACATGGCTGCAGAGATATTCCAAGAGAAAGCATCAAGGAGTAGTTTAACCCTGAGATTTTTGCTGTTAGGAGGTCATTGAGACGTTAAAACAAAGGCAGTTTCCGTGGAGTGGGTCAGGTGGCGAAACCTGATTGCAGAGGTCCAGAAAGAGATTAGTGGAGAGAATCGCGATTAGGCAAGAGTAGACCAAGCGTTTCCGTGATTTGAGAGATGATAGGGCCATGTTAAGACTGGTCGGTAGTTAGCGCAGGAGGGTCCAGAGAGGGCTTTTTTTTAGTAAAGGGGTTAGATGGCATGTTTTTAAAGAGGAAGGATGGAAAAGAATCCCATGGGAAGAGAGAGGTACAGATAGCAGTAAAGGTGAGAGAGGACCGCTTTGGAGAAATTAGACTGGACGAGGTGGATGGAATGGGTCAGAAAGCATGTGGTGTGGCGTGCAGTAGACAGAGAAGCTGGACACTTCTTCCTGTCGTCGGTCAAGGCAGAGAGTAGATTAGGGGACGTGCGGGAAGGGACAGGATGGGTTGAGTATTATTGGGGATTGTGATGTGATGTTTTGCCGATATTTCCCAAATTATTGGTCTTTGAAGTGAGTGCCAGTCTTCAGCCAGAGGTCCGAAGACCGTGGCCTGAAGCTTTAGGCCTTAGGAGGGAGTGGAAGGTGGGTTCACCAAAAGGCGTTTTTGGGTTGTTGGTAGTGTTGAGATGAGGGAGGTGAAGATATTATTTGTTTTGGCGAAGAGAAGGGCAGGTGATAAGTCCTGAGCATGAATTTGTAGTGATAAATCTGCAGTAGCTTTGGACCTTTCTCCCACAGCCGCCTCCGCAAACACCTAGAACCATGCGCCTGGAAGAAAACGAGTTTCTGAGGTTGGGTGCCAAGGCTGCGGGGGCCATCTGAAACCTCGTGGTGGTGCTGTGTGTGAGTAGTGCCCCACCATTCCCCAGGGTGGGTTGAGATTTTCATTTTGTCCCTGGGAGTTCCCTGAGTAAATTTAATGGGAGTGGATATATTACGGAATGTTGTGATGAGCAGGTTATGGTCCCCAGAGAAGGCCGAAATAGTGGATAATGAAGGAGATAAGATTGTGGTCAGAGAGAGGCATTACGGAGATTTAGTGAAGTTTAGAAATTTGAGGAAAAGATGACAGAAAAAGACCAGATCAAGAGAGTCCCCATCCTTTGTGGGTGTGGTGGAGTCATAAACTGCGAGAGGCCAAGAGAGGAAGGTAATGAAAGAAACTGTGATGCATAAGGAGACAATGGGGTCTCAATGGGGAATGTTGAAATCACCGCATGATGAGAGTGGGTATTTCAGTAGAGAGGAAGTTGGGAGCCCCAGCGGCCAAATGATCCGAAACTTTGCCGGGAAGTCGGGGATCTGTAGACATCTGCGACTCTGAAGGAAAATGGCCGAAAGAGTCTGAGGGTGTGGACACTCAAAGGAGGGGAAAGTGAAGGAGGTGCATGGGGAATGAACCTGGTAAGTGCAGTGTGGAGAAAGGAGTATGCCCAACTGCCTCCACCGCGGCCCTGGTTTCCTCAGAACTGGGTGGTGGGTGGAAGTGTACCCACCATAGGTGAGAGTGGGCAAGGGAAAGCGTGTGTCAGATTGCTTGTTAGCCATTTTTTTCTGTGAGGGCTAGAGGTTGAGGAGTTGGAGAGAAAAAAGGTCATGAACAAGCAAGTGGGTTTGTTGCAAGACGGATCGGGCGTGTCCCATAGAGCACAACTTAAAAAGGGGCAGAAAAAGACGGACAGGCAGGTTTAGCAGGGTTTCTATGGGAGGCAGAGAGAGGTGGATGAGCAGTGAAGGAAGGTGGCCCGGTTAGGAGAATGTCCCCCCTGCAAGCGAGAAGCAGGAGAATGAAAAGAGACAGCATGATTGTCAGTGATGAATATGATGGCGTTTGTGCAGTAATATTGGGCTGGAAGCTTTGGGGTGGGTTTAAAAGGGAAAATAGCGTGTGGGATAGTACATTAGGGTGAGGGAAGGAGAGAGGAGCTTAATGTGGATAAACTTGTCTGAGGGCAAGATAGGGTGGTAAGATAGGAGAGATGGCTGCAAGGTAGATAGAGTAGCAAGCCAGGGGTTAATTAGGAGTATGCAAAGACGGTGCAGGTACCTTCCAAAAAGTCGAGAGTCCCAATCTCCCTTATGCTCACTTCTGGGATTATTCTGAGGATTGCCACTTCTATATTGCCACTTAGAAATTTGGCATGTGAAATTAGGCCCCCCCATAAAACCTCGGTCCACAGACCACAGCTCGCCAATTTAACTCAACGATAATGAGTTCAAATTGAGATTAGGCCTACAGGTGTCCCGTAAAATGGGTGGAGCTAACAAATAGACTCCTGCACAAAGCCCAGACACTACAGAGGGGAATTCTGGGATTGGATGGCATACGACAAAAAAACACCAGGAAATAAATTATGGAAGACAGAGCTGGGCCAAAATATCTAGACCAAAGACGTACCATTTAAACAAGCAGAGACAATTAACATATAATGCGTGGTTTTTTGGCTGGGATTGCTGTTCGACCAGACAAGACAATTGGGCTCTAACCACAATGGGGGTTTCCTCTTGGATCAACACTATAGGACAGTAAGGCTGAACTGGATAGATTTCTGTCTTATTTCTGTCTTACGAAACTATGTACCTAGGTAACCCTTGTGATTATTACGAAGGAAAACACATAACAATAAGTCCCTTCCTGGCAACTGATCCACATTAATTTCCGGTGGGCACTCACTATTCTTCCTCGTAGAAGACCAATTTTACTGCAGTTATATGTGGGTGTTTTTTATATCCTGAGTTTTTACAAAATCTTTTGGGTTAATTATGGAAACACAATATATAATAATATATTATTTTATGTCAAGTTATTCTCTGTCTTTTGATTAATTTGGTCTTAACTAATTCTAGAGATGCTGACGTGATTTTATTTGTAGGATAACCCAGCTCCATAATCTGTTTGTGGGTGGTATTTTGTTTTCTTAATTTATGAAACTAAATTTGTTTTACTGAACTGACCAGTTCCCATTTACGTATGACACATTAACCATCCAAATGAGGTAGAATAATTTTAAAACTAATGCTTGATAAACGCAAGATCCCCGGTAAGCCAAATGTTCTGAAAATACCCTGAATATTCTTTTACTGCAGAGAAGGAGATAAAGTTATTTTTCCTCCATTAGTCCCCCCTAACCAATCAACATTGGTTCCGCTTATTTTAACCCCTGGCCCATACGTTAAAGGATTTCACTTGGCTGTCAGTGTTTGGTTCTTGTGAAAGTTTTGTCTTAATGATAATGCTGGGAAAATACAACAACAAATCACCACCATGATTTTGTGGAATAAAAGTGGGCTGCCATTGATGGTGCATGAAAGATTGCAATAGCCCTGAGCACGCTTTGAAAGTGACTAGAAAAATTCATGTACAGACCAACGCAGTTGTGTCAAACCAATGGTCGGCAGAAAATTGGTCTAAAATTTTGCCTTTTTTGCTCTCTGTTTGTCCACCCTTGGTTTTAAAACTGCCTTCCAAGGAACACAAGTGATAACCCTTCTTCCGAGTTCAGAGTAATGTATAAGTGCTTTAAAATACAATAAACTGAAAGAATATGTTCCCTTATTATTCCGGAGTAACACAGGGAACCTTTCTCTAAGAGCATATGTTTCTACTCTCTCTGATTTTTTTTAATTATTTATAGTATTGTTCCTTAGATTTTCCACCTTCAATTGGCCCTTGGTTTTATAAAGACCTTTAGGATGCTCACAGCAATGAAGTTATCCTATATGAATCCCCTAATAACCTTGTGTCCCCTCTTTTAATGGTAATGCAGGACTAAAACGGTCAGCACGGTAATTAAAAATCATTTCCTTTGCCACTTGATATTTTTCTTTTAGTCCTGCTGCGACACACTGAGGCATGGACCTGAATTTCAATCTGTGTCCCAGCTGAGCAATCACAGGGCTGCTTCGTACGGGACAGATAAAGCAGATCATGAACAGTTTCATGTGTTTTCACCTTCAATATCTCCTATCAGCTGAGAACAAACCTTATAGGAGCTGAGAATAGGATACTTCACTATATAATGTTTTTAGGAGTGGTGCCAAAAAAAAACTATATGGAAACAAAAGGATGGACTCGTAATAGAAGTAAAGTTCAGGTCCGTCCACGGGTTAATGAATAGTTATGGGAGTCTGTAGGTTTGTTCTTAAAGGGGTTTTTTTTTGCCACGATGTATGTTGATCGTGGGATCCTCCCCAAATAGGGTTTTTTAATCACTATCTAAATCTATGGATTACAAAAAATTTGCAGACTGAGAGAGCTTTTACTGGCTGCCTTACCTGCCCAAAAGTTTACTTAAAATCTTCTAACAAGATAGCGACCTTGAACAAAGAGCGTTCTTGGCCCGGGCTTGCGCAGAGAACACATTCTTATCTGATGAGAGGAGGCTGAAGAAAAGTATTTCAAGGCACCGGGCCAGAAATATGTTGTGTTTTGTATACAGAATGCACTATTTTAGTGGTGATTATCTGAGTAGATTCCCTGCTTATATCTGATGACAGAAGACATTTTGAAGCTTTCAAGCTGCTGAGGAGAAAGAAGGTGTTGTCTTTTGTATACAGAAATCCACTAGTTGTCGTTTTTTATTATTTTGAGGTGAACAATTTCACACTACCCTAAATGCATGGCTCTGTGCTCTGGCTTGTGTCCACTTGCTTCTCTCAGCTCCGTGGCTTTTTTTTTACAATTTGAAATCCTTAGCAGAAGGCACGTCCCCTGGCAAAACCTCCCTTAAGTTGAATTTTTATGGTAAGTCAGAACAAGTTATAGTTTTATTAAATGAACTTTCCAGCACAAAGGTTTTTTTAGTTTCAGTAGTGCAGGGAGGGTTATTCATTTGTGTTTGCTGGTCTGTGTCCCCTGTTAAGAAGATTTCCACCTCATTTAACACCTCATGTGCTGCTGTGGCCATGCTGGAACTTGTCCATCCCACACATACTACACTGAGGAATTATGGAACTACAGGTGCCAGCATGCCCCATAAGTCTCCGTTTGTAACTAGGGGACAGATGTAAGTCGAGGACTGTCTGTAGTTGTGTTAGTGCTGAAGGTGCTTTGAAATTGATTACATTACTTTGGGAGGCTTTGACTACTAGAGAAAGGGGCACAAATGTGACAGCTGTTTGAAAAGGGCAGGCATTGACGTGACTAAACGGGGTAGTGAGCTTCTACTGTGAATACTGGAGATCAGAGGCCACTACTGTGACTGTTGGGGAAGGGAGTGTTCTACTTTTACTACTGGGAGATGGTCAAACACTACTCTGACTGGCGATGAATGAGGAAATGAGCAAGTGTAACTTCTAAGGATAGGAAAGGCTCTGTAGTACCTATAAGGAGAGAAATAATACAGTACAATAAGGTAGAAAGTACACACCTGACATTAAAGGGGTTTTGCCACGAAGTAAAATTGACATGGGAAGCTTACAAATTAAATAACTAACATTTTTCAACCCTTTTTTCATTATTAAAAATTCTGTACCGATTTTTTTTTAGAGCTTCTTTTGGACCATTGTTTTTTTAGCTATCCCAGGGGAATACGACCAGGCCCGAGAGCTCCCGTTCCTGGTCACACATGCTCAACATGACTTCTCCTCTCAGGGACATTGAGTGTTTTTAAACCCCAGGGGCCCCACTCTAACCCCCCCCTCTGTGCTCCTTAGTAATTAGTCAAACAATGCAAATAAATAAGAAGAAACCTCAATGACGTATGTGCATTGAGAAAGAGGAAAAAAAACAAAAACAGGTTTGGTTTTCCTGCAGGGATTTGAACCCTATTTACCCTTGTGCCTGGAGGCAAAAACTTTACCTCTCAGCTACTCACAATGCTTTACATAAAAAGACCTTTCTTTGACTACAGAGACGAAAGGCATGGTGATGTCATCCTGCTGGGTCATATGATATGCAATTCAAACAAATCACACACGACCCCTTCCGAGCGCACAGAGCTGAAGAGCAGGATACAGGAGGTATGGAATGAGATCGTGGCAAAACCCCTTTAAGATGTCTTCTGAATTGGCTGCTAGACATAGGTAACATTTTCCAAGACATAACCCAGACAAACCATAATTGGCCACTAATTTGGTAGGAGTTACATTTCCAAAGTAGTTTAAAATTATAAAAGTCAGATTTGTATGGAGACGTGTATAGAATTACATGTTCTACAAAATATTACTGTCACACAGTCGCTGTCCTGGAGGATAAACTGTGGCAGAGGTAAAAACGTAGCTGCTGCTCCATATTTTCAAAAATCACTGTACTGTGAAAATATAATTAATCATCAAATCCAAAAAAACCAACTTAAGTATTATGAACTGTATAATCAAAGGAAAAGAGCAGGCAGACCCTGAGGGGGCATATTATTGTGTGCCATGTGCCCACCCGTGATCATTGCGATGTGTAGCCTGCCGCCTGTGCCGACCCTTAGCTGACTAGCTCACTTAGATTGTGATATATTGTGCTAATGTTTTGCTAGCATTGGTTTTTCAAAGCCCCTTAAAATCAGGGTAATGTGGAACCTCTGTCCTCTATCTGGTCTAAAGTAGCTTTGTTGTTAATTGCCAATGGCTGTGAGGCTGGTTGTACATCTTTGACAGCTGTTGGATGAGCACACTTTTTGCCACTAGCCTCCTCCTTTTCCCAATTGACATACTTGCCCATTTAAAGGAGGAGAGGGTCGAAAGCCGATGCCAGACTTCTAATTTTCATAAGAACAAAAGGATGGGGCATGTTAAAAAATATAGCGGCTTTGAAACCTTCTCCCTGTTGATATATGCCATCAGCTCCCATAAGATGGCCCGTCTGGTGGGTTGGGCCTACTTTTAAAAAAAGCACCTATGGCCGTTCCCGGCACATCTGTCCCTTTTAAATCCTTGTGTTCCCTGTGAAATTACAATTATGGAGCATCTCCTCTTATATCTCTGTGTTGTGCTGTTCCTCTCTGATTCCTCCTAGAATGTATTACTGAATCTGTCAGCTGGGTTTTACTATTCCAGCTTTGAATACCCCCAATGAGTAACACCCAGTTGACTGATTCAATAATAGATTTCTAGAAGGAATAACAGAGGAACAGCACAACACAGAGATATAAGAGAAGAGGCTCCAGAATTTTTATTTCACAGGGAACATGAGTAATTACTGTATCTCTATCCTGGTTTTAGATATAGCCTTGATTAAAAAAATCAGAAGGTAACCAGCTCCAATGATAGTCTCTTACTTCAGCTTTAAATCAACTCACAGTCTTTGTGGTAACACTATCACCCACTGGGCTGTGTCCTGGTCTCTACCTCGCCTCACAGCAGATGGCAACCCCTTGCAGCTTTCTGGAAGACCCCCCTCAGTCAGGCTAGGGGGAAACCCCATCTGTCTCTCCAAGCACCCAAAGGGTTTTTCAGGCCCCT